>JAJOZX010000244.1:1292500-1405000 GCA_023014485.1 Bathynomus jamesi | reverse complement strand
GGCTTATTACTGTATAATCACTGACAGAAGTAGAGTTTAAAATTTTGACATATTTATTACTTGATTAGTGTTTCTTTCTTTCTATCAGGATAAACAGCCCTGTGGATTTTGACTACTTGTAGTAGAAATTGTTTCTGCTCTTCATTGTTTGTTAAAAGTTTGTTGTATTCATCCATCAATCTAACTCCCCTTTCAGCTATGTAATTAACAACTTTCAATTGGTGGATAGATTTCTTTACATTATTGTACAGTTCATCTTTGTGCTATTCAGCAACATTTTTGCTGAAAAAATTTGATGCAAATCCTGTAATTTCGAAGAACCTTCGAGTATTTGATGCTACAAAGTCTTCTAGTTCTTTTACTTGAATGAGTTCAGGGTTTAAAGTAGCCCGTTTTGCTGGATGTATTTCCCCAGGGTTTTACAAAGCCATTACCATTTTGTTCTTTGATTCAGCAGGCACCTCGTCATCAAAGGAGCCGAAAGCAACAAGTTCCTCAGATAGATACCAAAGATGACCCAATATCTTTTTCAGAGCAACAGATGAAATAGACTTGTCATTCTGTTTGTACAGATCAAGGTTCTTTAATAGCCCTAGATCTTGACGAGGAGCAAGAGATGGTGCAGGAGCTGTAAACCAAGCTTTTACATACAGCCCCACAGCAGACAGGCAGATGTCTCTTATTCCTTTTTCTTCCTCAGGCGTGATGTTAAACTGGGATTTGAACATCCAAATTTTCAAAGAATATATTACTTTGGTCATCCATCTAGCTCTGTGAAGCCCTGCTGGTCTTTTAAACGAGATTCCACATTTTGGTTTTCCTCCCAGGAAAATGATTGCAAGTTGTTGTTGTAGTTCACTGTAGTCATCGCGGGGCTGATATTTATCAAGTTGGTTTGATGCAAATGCAATCATATCAGCTTTAATATCAGCTACATCTTCACCTGTTTCCTGCTCTGATAAAGCTGTTAGATAATGTTGCTTGTTGAAACTAGGCCATTTTGTCCTGAATTGCTTGAAAATCGCAATTTCTGGACCTGATGATGGTGGTAATGACTTTGCAACCACAGCTTCCAGCATAATTTCGAGTATGTGATGGCGACAGGCTAACCACAACATATCCTTATCCATATTTTGTTCAAGAAGAATACAGGTACCCTTTTTAGGACCAGCATTGGCTGCTGTTGTGTCGAAACACATGCATTTAATTTGTTCACAGATAGCCAATTCGTTGATCAGAGAAGTTAAGCGACATTGGGTCTGGGTAGTAGTTGGATTGGAGACCGTCCTCCGTGTCCAGATTATGTAGCGACCCGTGGTTGGATCCCACGTAAAGCTGTAGGTCCCCTCCGTCATATGACCTTAGATGTTGCGAAGCTACCCCAATCATCATTATTATTATAGAGCAGTTGCTGTTAACTGGCCAGTGCCTGAATCAATTTTAGGTACACCAAGGAGTTGATCCACTACATCTCCAGAAACCAATATAGGTAGTCGGTCAACAACTTCCCTGTCTGTTATATTTTCTAACAGTTTACCATCCCAAAAGATTGTTAAAGGCACCTGTGAAAAACTGCACCGTTGGAGATTGACCTCAATTAAGCCTACCTCAATTTCCCAACCCCTAACGCAGGTTAAAATTAATCCAACCTATTAAATTAGGACTCGAGAATCCAGAAATGGTCCGGAGCAAATAGGATGATTAAAGTCACAGATACAATTCCCACAAATAAAACCATAGAAAATTTACTACGGTTCATGTAATAAATTGGGGATATTTGTTAACTGTTAACCGAAAGGTAAAGTGAAAGAATTGACTCACCTCAGTTGGTCAATGGGATGATGTAGCGTCTTGTAGAGTTAATCTTAAAATCGTAGTCTTCAGTTAAGCTAATTCAAGTAGGCCTATTCTGGGTACACTAGCCTGTATTGGTTTTTAACTTCAACTTTTGTTTCAGTCACTATTTCTGTAGAGTAGTTCGCAAGCCAACTGCGTAATTGTTCCTCTCTTCATGCGATCAAAAGGAAGAACGAACTGAAGCCAAGGTTCTGGTGTTTGACTTCAGTTTTGTTGGCTGGTTGTTGTCAGTGGGAGATAATCTCACCGAGCACACCCTTCACCACATAGTAATAAATTACTAATGTGGATATGACCCAGTATGATGAACAATTATTCACATACCTTTGTTAACCATAAATTATTGTACATTAAAGAGACTACCAAATCTATTTCCTCTGAGGACCACTTCTGCTCTCTCTCAACCACCCTCCCAATATCCTAAATTTCATATACTGGGGAGCCCGGAAAGAAAAATTTGAATGCTAAGCATCAATTTTTCTCCTACATAAAGATAATTGTTGTAATGTTAGTGGCATTGAAACCACCAATTGCCTGTGTTATATCCTCATTCCTTTATAAAAGAAATGTAGCATTTATAAATCCTCATTAAGAAGAAGAATAAGGGGTTTCATCCACAGAATGAAAATAAATATAGTTCTCACTATGAAGATTAAGTAAAGAGAAAGAATATAGGTCTAGCTAAATTAGTTATAAGTACAATCGTGTAAAAGTAGCAATCCTTTGAAAATGAAACATTTACAATTCCCAGCATTAATTTTTTGTTGTAAAAAGCTCCTGGCTTTTAAGGCTGTGTGGCGCTGAGGCCTTGTATAAGTTAAACTCGTTGTTGTGTGCGTTACCACACAAGTTGTTAAAGGTTGAGAGAAAGTTTGTACGGAATCATAAGCTTTTGTTTGAGAAACTGGATAACTAGTTTCTATCTTAGGTTCTGTTAAACAGATAGTAGGCCAGACTCAAGTGGATATAATAGAGAAATGTCCCTAGTAGTCTCCCCAGTAGCAGTCTTGAGTCTAACTACCCTTGTCACCCTGTCCTCTCCTGGTTTGAGTTCCAAAACTCTACCAAGAGACCAGTATTGTCGTGGTACACTGTCGTGAATCAACACAATGTCACATACTTTAATAGTGTTTGTCCAGTTTTTGTTTGTCAAGTGTTTGTGTCTTTCTCTAAGACTTGTAAGGTACTCATCAGTCCAGCGTTTAACAAAATGAGTCTTAATGTCAGTCAAATGTCTGAATTTTGTCTGAAGTTCACTGTGTTCTTGAGACCAATCAGGATCATCCAATGAAATTGATTTGTCAGGCAACAAGCGAGTTTGTTCACCTTTCATCAAATGATTGGGCTTTGAAATAAGTGGCATTATCTGTCCAAATTGTTTTAGGTACTGAATGTTGTGCACAAAATCTCTTAAAAACGGCAACAAATGATTCTGCTGTAAGATCTCCAACAACATCCAGATAAACTGCTCGTGATGCAGGACACGTGAATAGTACGATGTAAATTTTTATTTCGATGTTGTTAACCCCCACAGTTACAGCCCCTGTATAATCTATGCCTACAGTTTCAAATGGTCTGTTAAGAGTAACTCGCTCTTTTGACAAATCAGGTGGATCTGGTTTTTTGTAGGGTCTCGAGTGAATCCTTTTACATGTTATACAGTTATTAAGAACTGTTTTTACTGTTACTCTGCCTTTTGGTACCCAGTAAGTTTTCCTTAAGGTTGCTAATGTCTGAGGTACCCCCATGTGATGGATTTCATTATGTACACGTCTAATAATTAGGGTGGTAAGGTGATTGTATCTGGGAAGCAAAATTGGACATTTAGCTGGATAAGCTAATTTTGACTTATTTAGTCTTCCCCTACACCTAAGAAGACCATCTTCATCCCTGAACAAGTTCAGATCTATGACTGCTGAAGGTAAAGATTCTTTGTATTGTTTACCAAAGTTAAAAATTCTAACTCTCTTATATTCTAAATGTTGAACATGAGTGATCCAGTAATTGGTAGCAACTTCTGTGAATGTTGTTTCATCTTTCTTTAAATATTTGTTTATCTTTGTCAAACAGTTGTGTATAAACTTCAAGCAGTAAGAGGTAACCCTAATGAGTTTGTTGAAGTCTGAGTACTTCTCATAATTAAGAAATGGCTCTATGGTGTCAGCTGACATTGTATTGTTTGATGTTAGATTAGCTGGCTCAGTAGGCCACTGCTCTGGATGAGATATCCATTTTGGTCCACTGAACCATGCTTTGTTGGTCTTCAACAATTTATAGGATAAACCTCTAGTGATGAAATCTGCTGGATTTTGTTTTGTTGGAATATATTTGAAATACATGTTCAGAGTTTTATTAGCATCAGCTATTTATTTTACTCTGTTTCTGACAAAGATATTTTTGCAGCTTAAGCTATCATGTTGTATCCACGACAAACATATCTGACTATCTAGCCAAACATATGTGTCAGTGATATTTACATCATAATAGGTATCTTTTAAGAAAGATATGATCTTAACTGCCAGTGAAGCTGACAAAAGTTCCAATTGTGGTATTGTTTTACTGGGTTTAATGGGTGCAACCTTCCCCTTAGCATAAACTAAATTACTTTCCTCATGACTTACAAGGTAAGCACAACACCCATAAGCATGAGTACTTGCATCAGCAAATACATGCAGAGATTGAAGCTTTTTCCTAAATCCAGTAGTTCTGGGAACTTTTATGTTCTGTATTTTATTTAAATCAGAAGCTAACCTTTTCCAGTATTTTTGATCTTGATTTGGAATTGGATCATCCCAACCTAGACTTTGATTCCAAAGTTTTTGAATAAAAACTCTAGATCTAATTGTGGCAGGAAGGAATAGACCCATTGGATCAAATATTTTAGATGATTCTGAGAGTATTTGTCTTTTAGTGTCAGCTTCTAAATTGAGTTGAAACTCTTTAGTACAGATTGAATCATGTTTATTAGAAGATTAATCCAAGTACCATGTCATGCCCAAGGTTTTAACTTTGTCTGTAGGTTCAGTGAGACCCTTACCATCACACATGATTTTTTGGTTCAAACCCTCATCATTTGAGTTTGAAGTTCATCTATATAATTGTCTACCTCACCTAAGTAGGCCTCATTTTCTATTAATAGTGATGTTAAATCATCAGTTGATAGTAAACTATCATCTTCAATTTCTGATCTTATTTCCTCATCAATTATTATGATTTCACTTTTTATTCGATCTACTGTGTTTAAGACTCTTTCAAAATCAGCCTTTGAAGGAGTAGATTTTCTTCTAAAGTCATTAAGTGACCTAGTAATTACACCCTTTCTCACAGCCTTTTTCTTTTTAAGGGCTATTAATTTAGAATTTGTGTTGGGTTTAGCCCTAGGCCTATCTGTATTGTTTGTTTCTGTATCAGCCATTGTCAATAAATCTAGCCTAATTGATCAGTTAAATAGGCTAAATCTACGTTAGTTAGATGTAGGCTATAGATTAGGCTAAAAATAAAAGGCCCTAACTTCAATCAGAAGGAAATCTTAAAGAGGATAAATTGTACAAATTTTAAAGTAACACCAGGCAATATTAAATGTACAAGGGTTTAACCTAAACCTATGTCAAATGTATGACCCTAGGCTAAGGTTACGACTAGGCTAGCCTACCTAGCCTATATTATTGTCCAGTGTCCACCCTTACGAGTCCTAGGTTAAGCAAATTGAAGCCCAATTGAGTAGCCTAGCCTTACACTAATAGGCTAACAATAAATTCAATAAGTTCAATAAGTTCACACTGTTAAATTAAATTTGTAAGCCTTACGTTATTAAATGTAGGCCTTAATTTTAATTAAATAATTAGTTCACCTATTTCAATACCGCAAAGAAAAATAACTTTTGTTTACTCTCGGGAGCAGAGTACAGTTTTGTAAGGAGTTTGTTCGCAACCGCGAGTTACGATAAACGAAAATCGAGCGTTAAGTGTAATTTATAATGTTCACTAGGCAATGTTAAATGCACTCAGAATTTAATAGTATATCTGTTTTATTGTTCCCCACACGGGCCACCATTGTGAAAAACTGCACTGTTGGAGATTGACCTCAATTAAGCCTACCTCAATTTCCCAACCCCTAACGCAGGTTAAAATTAATCCAACCTATTAAATTAGGACTCGAGAATCCAGAAATGGTCCGGAGCAAATAGGATGATTAAAGTCACAGATACAATTCCCACAAATAAAACCATAGAAAATTTACTACGGTTCATGTAATAAATTGGGGATATTTGTTAACTGTTAACCGAAAGGTAAAGTGAAAGAATTGACTCACCTCAGTTGGTCAATGGGATGATGTAGCGTCTTGTGAGTTAATCTTAAAATCGTAGTCTT
Organism: Bathynomus jamesi; assembly: GCA_023014485.1. NCBI lineage: Eukaryota > Metazoa > Arthropoda > Malacostraca > Isopoda > Cirolanidae > Bathynomus > Bathynomus jamesi. Next base: position 1,398,773 of record JAJOZX010000244.1, on the reverse strand, counting down.
CAGTTAAGCTAATTCAAGTAGGCCTATTCTGGGTACACTAGCCTGTATTGGTTTTTAACTTCAACTTTTGTTTTAGTCACTATTTCTGTAGAGTAGTTCGCAAGCCAACTGCGTAATTGTTCCTCTCTTCATGCGATCAAAAGGAAGAACGAACTGAAGCCAAGGTTCTGGTGTTTGACTTCAGTTTTGTTGGCTGGTTGTTGTCAGTGGGAGATAATCTCACCGAGCACACCCTTCACCACATAGTAATAAATTACTAATGTAGATATGACCCAGTATGATGAACAATTATTCACATACCTTTGTTAACCATAAATTATTGTACATCAAAGAGACTACCAAATCTATTTCCTCTGAGGACCACTTCTGCTCTCTCTCAACCACCCTCCCAATATCCTAAATTTCATATACTGGGGGGCCCGGAAAGAAAAATTTGAATGCTAAGCATCAATTTTTCTCCTACATAAAGATAATTGTTGTAATGTTAGTGGCATTGAAACCACCAATTGCCTGTGTTATATCCTCATTCCTTTATAAAAGAAATGTAGCATTTATAAATCCTCACACGGGCCACCATTGTGAAAAACTGCACTGTTGGAGATTGACCTCAATTAAGCCTACCTCAATTTCCCAACCCCTAACGCAGGTTAAAATTAATCCAACCTATTAAATTAGGACTCGAGAATCCAGAAATGGTCCGGAGCAAATAGGATGATTAAAGTCACAGATACAATTCCCACAAATAAAACCATAGAAAATTTACTACGGTTCATGTAATAAATTGAGGATATTTGTTAACTGTTAACCGAAAGGTAAAGTGAAAGAATTGACTCACCTCAGTTGGTCAATGGGATGATGTAGCGTCTTGTAGAGTTAATCTTAAAATCGTAGTCTTCAGTTAAGCTAATTCAAGTAGGCCTATTCTGGGTACACTAGCCTGTATTGGTTTTTAATTTCAACTTTTGTTTCAGTCACTATTTCTGTAGAGTAGTTCGCAAGCCAACTGCGTAATTGTTCCTCTCTTCATGCGATCAAAAGGAAGAACGAACTGAAGCCAAGATTCTGGTGTTTGACTTCAGTTTTGTTGGCTGGTTGTTGTCAGTGGGAGATAATCTCACCGAGCACACCCTTCACCACATAGTAATAAATTACTAATGTGGATATGACCCAGTATGATGAACAATTATTCACATACCTTTGTTAACCATAAATTGTTCTACATTAAAGAGACTACCAAATCTATTTCCTCTGAGGACCACTTCTGCTCTCTCTCAACCACCCTCCCAATATCCTAAATTTCATAGCACCTCTGACTTGAATTCTTTTTTTAAATTCTCTGCAATTTTCTTTCGAAATTTCTGTCTTTCTCTGCGAATACTCGTAGATGAATAATTAATGTTGTCTTCTTTTGTTTTTTTCTCAGGACTTCGAATTGTTGGTGTCAGAACAAGCCAGGCCTATCGGTCACTTAGTTTAGCAACATCAAGACTAGCTAACAATTTGCTGTCAAGCACTTTTCTTCGTTTAGTTACTGTTTTTCTTGAAGTAGATGGTCCAGGTGTAGCATCTACGTTAATGGTATCATCTGTAGTTGTTATATCTTCCATTTCTGGTTCTGATTCAGATGATGTACTGCTGAAAACTACAGTCTCTTCAAGCCTTTTTCTTATGTCCTCGTGACCTCCTTTTTTCATAGTGTTGTTGTCTTTCTATTGTTATCTGTTCTTTTTTATCTAAAGCCTTATCAATGTTGCCCATTCTGCCTCGCCATCCTTTCTCACGCTGTGCTTTTAGAAAATTTCTGTCTTCTTCTATATGATTAAGATTCATAGCATTCGCATGAGCTATGTCAAATAAATTTTCTAGTTCTTCTTTCCATTTCTCCTTTTCATCAATTCAGGTTTGCGATCGCTTGGATTTGTTTTCTTTGTTTTTCTTCAAAATTTGCCATTCCTTCAAGATTCCTTGAATGTTATCTACTCCATGTATTTTTGGTTTAGTTGGTATCCGTACTTTTTCACAAACTGTCAACACATCACTTTCAGTAGAGAAGCATGAGTCTCTGATACTTTGATGTTCATTATTTCTGTAGTGTATGAACAGTGCCATAATTTCCTTCCTTGATGGCAATACTGATGCTTTCAGTGTGACTGAAGGATGTCCATTGTCCATTGTCCAATAAGCCAAACATCTGTCTCTTTCCTCGTAGAACACCGGGAAGAGGGAGTACTGGATGATGTACCTTCCATGTTAGATAGACGTACGCGTTAACTCTAATAAAGTACAACTGCTACTGAATGCTGTGGCCGGTAGATGGCTGTCTTGGACACCTGCAAGAGAAGAGGGGAAGGGTGTCAGAGGGGAAAGTGAGTGAAGTAAACTGATACATGAATAGGCCTAACTTTTATTTAAGTTAAAGGACATACCATATAAATAGGAAAATAATGAAATTTTGCATGTTTGGTAGCAACCCCTAAATATCATTTAAAATTTCTGAAAAAAATTATAAAAAAGTTTCTTCACCAAATGGAACCTAATGACGGGTTGAACACAGTGAAAATCAAAAGTTTATTTTTGCATCTCCCTAATATATATATATATATATATATATATATATATATAAATTATATATATATATATATCAGTGGCGTCGCGTGCATGAGGGCTTCCGGGGCTTAGCCCCGCATGAATATCTTAGCACTTATGAAACATCCGAAGTTGACCATAAATTGCCATTCATTCCACATCTCAATTTCAATAGATGTAAAAGTTGCCTATAATATAAGCGAAACCTTTCTTCTGTACACTGGTAGCTGGTAGCAGCAAAAACGTTGGCCAATGGGGCTACTTCACGATTGTCGTGGTGCAGTGCAGGGGAAGGGAAGGAAGAGGGAGGAAGGGTGACCCGGGTGTGATTCTGGTAAACGGGGCTAGCTGATATCAGTCGCGCGTCAGCTCGAGCTAAACGTGGTTGTGTTGTGCCTACCCGCTTATCGGCTATCCCGCGAGTGAAGTGCTTAACAATGAATAAGGTTGACTTTTTGTTAGATAATCCATTTAGTGGATTAGATTTGCATACTAAATTGTTAATTGAAAAATTAGGGTCTCATCAACCTAATATATTAATAAATCAAACACATAAAACACAATCAAGAACGTTTAATACTGAAGGGTATAACAGAAAGCCATGGCTAACAGCCATTAAAAATCATAAAAATTTATACTGTTTCAATTGTTTGTTGTTTGGAGGTGAACTTGCTTGGACTCGTAATGGTGTAAAAGATCTGAAACACCTCTCAGAAAAAATAAAAACACATGAACAAACTTCTTTTCACATCGGTAATCTTTGAAAGCAAACAACATACCTGGAAAAGTGAATATTGCAATGCAGTTACACGATGGGCATAAGATTTCAGTTCAGCGCCCGCATAACGAATTAGTAGATAGGAATAAGCAGGTTTTAAATAGAATTACTGACGGTTTAAAATTTTGTGGCAACCATGAACTTGCTATTCGAGGTCATGATGACACAGGTGCAACTGAACATTTCGAGTGCTTCACTTTAGTTGATCCTACAAAATTTGTTGCGTTCAGAAAAGAATTTCCTACAAATATACGTGAATCTTGTAAATTCTATCCATTTTTTGAAGAAGAAAAACTAAAAAGTGAGCTACGCATTCTATACAACAATGAAGAATCTAAAAATATAAAAACAATTAATGAATTGTACTGCTTTCTAGCCGAAAACAATTTGATGTCTGCTTTTGCTGAAACAGTTAAGCTGTTAAACAATGGCGTAACATCGAAATGGAACGGCAGTCCTTTCGATTGAGAGAGACTTTATAGGAAAAATAGCCAATTTCAACCAGAGTGTCATCAAGAAATTCGCAGAATAGAAAACAGACGGGCTCAGTTACTGTACAAATGAGGTGAGAGCACTAGTTTTAGAAAATTAGTTAGTCCCAGATAAATTATACTTCACCCGACTTCACTGAAATATATATATATATATATATATATATATATATATATATACATATACTGTATATATAATATATATATATAATTATATATATGATGCAAACCCACAAGGAAAAAGAAAAATGAATCCAAGCTTTTTCAGTGTATTCAGAAGTACACCTCGTCAGGGTGAGGACGAGGTGTACTTCTGAATACACGAAAGGCTTTGGAATCATTTTTCTTTATCCTTGTGGGTTTGCATCATTATTCATTTCACGTGTTTAATTGTGAAATTCATCCCATATATATATATATATATATATATATATATATATATATATATATATATATATATATATATATGTGTGTGTGTGTGTGTGTGTGTGTATTAGAATGCCCGCTGCATCTTGCGCAGCAAAATCCTCCCGAAACACATTCTAGTGGGGGGAGACTGGAAAGGGCGGGTGTGTTGCAAAACCTTCCTTGGTTCTTCCTTAATGTGCATACTAAATTTGATGCAGATTATCCTAGCCGTTTATGGGCCTCCTTCCCACTCCCTTTACAGAAGGACAGAAACAGAATATACAAATGGTCAGAAGACAACAACATAGAGTTTTCAGCTCCTGAGGTATGGAAGAAATGAGGAACTAAATGAGGAACTGACCCCGGTAACCATCCAAACAACACTAGAAAATAGGAAAAGTAGGATGTGTAGTGTTCCCAAACTAAAGGCCAGACAAGTGACACACTCAACTCTGAAAGAAAATAGTTTTCTTTTCAGAGGGCCAAGACTATTTTACAAACTACCCAAAGACATCAGAATAACCACTGATGTCAAAGAAGAAGTTTTCAAAAGAAGACTAGCTGTCTGGCTCAGGACGATTCCGGATAAACCGGATGTGCCTGGAAAAATTTTGCCAGTTGAGGTTTAAGTTTGGGTGTTTGGCTAAAAATACAATAGTTACCCCTTTTTCTTTGATGTATTCGATCCGACGTGAATGCAACGACTCCTTTGCTTATATTGAGGTTCTGAATATAGTAAGCTATGTGTAGCTGTAAACCCTAGATCCTGTCCCAAAGCTGGATCTTATCTGCTTCGCAGACAGCTGGTGAGGAAAGCTATATTTTTGGGGCCTCTTTGCTAGTGACCCGTTGCCCATGAGAAAGAAAAAATTATAGTGTTTGTTATTTACCATTACTTATTTGGACTAAGTGGATTTAATTTTCCCAGAAGAGTTCCTTGTTCCATGCACGGTCTGTGTGTATCATATATATATATATATATATATATATATATAATATATATAATGTTTCTCATCATTCCCAATACTTAACTAACGTCTTCAGAAACATTTGTCTTTAGTTTCATTTACATCTTGAAGTCTCGTGCTTGTTTACGTGATTAAAAAAAAAATCTGAGTTCGCTTTCAATTTCTTTAAAAAAATAGATAAAAGAAAGAATGAACGTTTCTTTCGCCAGTATGAAAAATATTTTCCCGACATTTCTTTTCCAGGAGGTATTTTGCATGCTGTGTAACTGGAACGTCTATTTGACTAGGAGACGTTGAAACGTGCTTTTGCCATTGCTCTTTTTCACGTTTTAACCGAGTATTTTTCTACTTTATGAAACCTGGAAGAAATGTTTTGTATCTAATCACCGCGAACGATAGTATGACGTTGTTCGCTCCTCTGATATCTCGAGTAATTAATAAAACAATGATGAGTGCGAAAAATACTTTTATCTTGGCAAGTTCTTTGGATGAAGTTTTGGGTTTCTGTAGTAACTAGTGGTGTACCGATTAATCGGCATCGGCATCGGCAGAATCGGTCATTTTATGGGCATCGGCCAAATATAGCCGATTCTCTTATCTATTCTTTGAAATTTTAAAATTTTCATTACAAAACAAAATCTACATTTATAAAAAAATTGAACAGACAAAAAAACTCTCCTAATCTATATTAATAATAATTCTATATTAAGTTGTACTTTATAATTTATATATTAAACCATCTTATTATGTTAACTTTACTTTAAGTATTTTAAGAATTTTATAAACCCAAATTATATATCCATTTATTATTCAAATTGGCGACGAGGGACTTGAAATTTTAATGAAAAATTTTGTTGTTGTTGACATTGTTGAAGAAAGAAAATACCTTTAACATAGGGAAAACCAACTACTTTAAATATTGGTATTCAATTTATGAAACTAAAATAAAATAATTTATTCATTTTACTGAGTAATAAAACTTTTTAACATCATTTTAGCTACAGTATATGAGTAACAAATTCTGGTATGGTATATTGTGGCGTGAGCTAAGGAAAAGCATTTAAACAAATTTGAAATGTAAAAATATGAAAATTGAAAGTTTTTAGATTAGATTAGTAAAATTTGTGAAGGGAATTGACTTTTTAAATCTAGGAAAAGAATTGGCATCGGCATCGGCTAAGTTTTGGAATCGGTACATCACTAGTAGTTACATCGGAATATCTTATTGTTTTTATAAGTATGTGTAAGTACTTAGACTTCTTCATCCCTTCTCCTCTCTCTCTCTCTCTCTCTATATATATATATATATATACAGTATATATATATATATATATATATATATATATAATATATATATATATATTATATATTATATATTATACGAGGAGTGATAAAAAAGTATCGATAATTTTATTACTACGGACAAATGAATGCAAATAAGAAATAACCGTTTGCATATGTGAGTCTTTCTGCCCTCTAGCGTCTGCAGTCTGAAGCAAAATCTGCTACCATGAGTCAGTAGTTGGTTGGAGAGCTTAAAAGGAGTGTGTTTTTGCAGTACGTATAAATCTGAAATGGAACAACGCGCGTTCTGAGACGAACGAAATGATTAAAACAGCTTTTGGAAATGATGCTCTCAGTGTAGCTAACGTTTACAAATGGCACAAAGAGTTTAAAAATGGAGAAACATTTGCTCGTACCAGAAATCGAATCTGTTGGACATTTTCATCCGACCGAGAAGTGGAAGGGCGGCCACTGCGTTCCTTGTCTTCAAGCGATGTTTCTCCATTTTTAAAGTTTTTGTGCCATTTGTAAACGTTAGTTACACTGAGAGCATCATTTCCAAAAGCTGTGTTAATCATTTCGTTCGTCTCCGAACGCGCGTTGTTCGATTTCAGAGATTTATACGTACTGCAAAAACACACCCTCCTTTTAAGCGCTTCAACCAACTACTGACTCATGGTAGCAGATTTTGCTTCAGACTGCAGACGCCAGAGAGCAGGAAGACTCACATATGTAAACAGTTATTTCTTATTTGCATTCATTTGTCCGGAGCAATAAAATTATCGATACTTTTTTATCACTCCTCGTATATAATATATATATATATATATATATACCTTGGTTGAATGGTTTGTTCTTAGGGAAGCGTAGCTTAGCGAGGAATAGGAGGACGAAAAGATAGTACATGTTTATTAACAGACGTTTCGGAAAAATTCAATTTCCATCATCAGTGCTAAAAAGTTTAAAAACAAATAGAAATAAATAAGTATAATAAATAGAAACGAACAATAAATTAAAATGGCGCAACAATTAGCGAGAATTATTAGCAAGTTACAATATATATTAAAAGATTAAAAATTAAATGATATAAAGTATAAAAGTATGGACAATAAGTAAAAAATATAAAACGGTTTAGGTGAAACAGAATTGAAGGGTTTCTTACCAGATTGTTAACGTAATGAAAGACTAATTATACAGAAGATTGGGAATGGTTGCCTGTTGAAAGAATTCCATATTAGGAAGATGGAGCCGGGCGGAGTGATGGTTTATTTGGCAATGTTTAAATTGAAAGCGGAACTGTAATCGTTGAGGGTTGGCTGGATACTGAGGATATAAAGGGACTCAAGTATGCGGAGCTCGATTAGTTGGTTGGCTGAATTAATGATTTTGAAATTGGAGGAAAATAACGGGTGGTTGTGGAGGTGGCAGTGATCCCTTATTGCTGATTTGGAGGGTTTGTTCAAGGGCTGTGAAGTTCTTGTAGAAATCCCACGATGCTCGTCCACTCTTGTTTGATATTGGCGGATGGTACTGCCAATATAGTTCGCTTTGCAGCGAACACAACTAAAAGCGTAAATAGTGGACGAAGCAAGTGGCTGGGGTGTTTTTTCTTTATGGTTGAGGTAAGATTTGATACTATTGTTGTTGGTGAAAGCGAAATGAAATTTAATTTGGGGGTAGAGCGGGGTGAGTAAGAGACGGAGTTCTGAAAGTATTTTGTGGCTAATGTGGTCGTAATAGGGGAATGAAAAATATTGTACGTCTTTTTTAACAGTGGGAACTTTAAGGGGGGGTTGATAAATATTGTTAAGAAAATTTCTGGTTAAAGACTGTAACAGATGTTTTGGGAAAGAGTTATTAATGCTGAAGTTAAGAATTAACTCTATTTCATGGTGAAAAGATAAGTACGAGGAGCAAAGATGGTAGGCACGGTGGATTAAAATTTTAATACTGTTTATTTTATATAGCAAAGGGATGTGGCTTAGGAAACTAGTACCCAGGCCTGTGTACGTGGGTTTTCGATATATGGAAGTGCTAAATTTGTTGTTTTGTTTAGTTACTGTAATATCTAGGAAGGGAAGGATGTTATTGGATTCGTCTTCTTTGGTGAACTTAATGTTTTTATGTTGGGAATTAAGGTAGTTAAGAAAAAGGGGGGCGTGGTTGGCATTGTGAAAAAGGAGAAAGGTGTCATCAACGTATCTTTTATATAGGTGTGGTTTATAATGAGTGGGGCAATGAAGTAGCCAGTTATTTTCGTGATGGCTGAGGAAGATGTCCGCTAAAGTGGCACTTAAGGGGGATCCCATAGCTAGTGAGTCGGTTTGTTGATAAAGTTGTTGGTTAAATAAAAAATAGGTGTCTGAGGCGGCGAGCGTAAGCAGTTTGGTAAATTCATGTTTAGTTAGATTCAAAACTGTGTTCGAATTGTTGGCGAAAAGGCTGTTAATACAGATATCGATGGCTTCTTTAATTGGAACGTTGGTGTAGAGAGATACTATTTCATTTCGCTTTCACCAACAACAATAGTATCAAATCTTACCTCAACCATAAAGAAAAAGCACCCCAGCCACTTGCTATACAGTGTATAGATAGATACATAGATAAACACATAGATACATGGATAGATACATAGATACACACATACATAGATTCATAGATAGATACATAGATAGGTAGATAGATAGATAAGAAACTAGGACCATGTCTAATGAAGGCGAAACAAGAATAATTGAGTCAAATTTATAAGAATCGGTGTGGAATTTGATTCCTAAACCTTCGTTGGTGAGATAAATGAACAGGACATCAGTGGAAGCGAAGTAGAGGATCTCTGTTTAAAGATGAGTGTCGGACGCTGTGGAATTAAATAAAGTATTGTAACCCAGTGTGGAACATTATTACAACGTCCGATTCGTCTCAATTATCTAAAATTAATCACCGACTTTATATTCTATATATTTTGACGACGTCAGCGCTGCAATTAATTAAATTATAACATGTTAACTTAGTTCCGTGAAAGATTAAATTTGTCTTCTATTCTCCGATGGCGGTGATTCATTTGATATGTTTCAGATATCATACAAAATATATTTGATATCAGATATATCACATATTCCAATTAAAGAACCAAAATTGTATGATAGAATGTAAGCTAATAATATATCCAAAATTATTTTGGTGCTTTTATCGGAAGTGGAAGTGGAAATGACGTAGCGTTGGTACGATAATGAAATTAAGTAATTCCTTCAAATGAAATTAATATGTTAATGATATGTTAATGAAAATTTTTTCCTTTACGAATTAATATTTCCAACAGGAATTTTATTCTAAAGTTAGCTTTATATTTCGTCCGACATATATGCAATAGTTTCTTAAAAATACAGACATTTTTCTTATGACTGATTGGATTCTGTTTCTTTCTTTGTCGATTCACGTTCAGATTTTAACGTTAAAGTCAGAATTTTAATGTTCAACGTCAGGATGGTTCAGATATAATAGATATTACATATCAGCGGTCGGCGTTCAGGTCGTGGTCCTTTTCTTCTCTCTTCTGGTTTAGGGTTCGATCATATCCCTCTAGCTTACTCATCATTCCACTGGCTCATCGTCAAATTCATTGAGGTTGTTATATAAGAGTTGTTAAATAAAAAGGGTTTTATTTAAAGTAAGAATCATGGATAAAATCGCGAGTCAATAAATTCAAATGAAGTAATGAAGATTAAGCTTTTTGAAAGCCATGTCGGGGTCCTCCAGACGAACTTATATGAATGGTTCACACTCAGAAATTATTAGGCGATATGCCTCCGTATTCTCCATCTACAGGGTGCGGCATAAGTCAGTTTACTGAGAATAATGAAATTAAATTTGTCTGATATGGCAACACTGATTCGGCAACACTTACTCGGCAACACTGATTTTAGTACGCTGGGTGCATTATTAAGTTGAATAGCTTGCTCTTTATTACTGTTGAAATTGCAATCTGTGCAGTGTTAATTTGTTTTTTGGTTCTTACATGATGAATAGAAAATTAGACACCGAACAACGCGTCTACGGCGGCCAGAAACCTCGGGACTTCGATCACACGAAGACTTTGATACGCCAAGAGTTCAAAACGTTGAGTAATAATAAAGAACTGTGTCGCGCTGTTTGTTCTTTAGTGGTTCAAAGATGCAACGTGTGTATTCATCATGATGGAGGACACGTTGAACAATTTCTGTCATAAATAACAAATATTATCCTTCACAATGTGATTTCATTATTCTTCGTAAACCGACTTATGTCACACACTGTATATCATAACTCGTCTCTCGCTCCGCACTAGTATAAATGTATAATTAGATTGGAGGTAAGAGAATTACATTCACTGAGGGAGCAAGGATCCCAAACTATTGATAAGTATCTTTCTTAGGAAATTCCAGTAAAAAATTATTGTACTTTACATTATTAAGAGATTTTCTTAATAGAGCATAATGCAACATATATTATTAGTTCAACTCATTGTTCAGATTTTAAGGTCTTTCCCCAGATTTGCTGGGAGTTTATCAACAACTGGTTGAGCATTAGCTGTAAAGTACCCTTATTCTTGGAAACTTGTCGCAATGTTTGCACAGCTTCACGTGCGGGTTATTTTTTTATGTAGAAAGGAGGCGCCAAGGGTGAACGCCCACAAAAATGCCCCCTCCATAAAAGAAGGAGAGAGCCGAACTCAAAGTCTCTGAGACTCAAATATGCCATTTATATATATATATATATATATATATATATATACACAGTAGGGTGGATCGATTTTACATTTTTTTCGATTTCCATATTCTAATAGAGACAAAAACTTGCGCATGCATGAGAAAATAGCCTCTGCAAAATCTTAGCTTAATAGGTAATCATCTTCTGCCCCCGGCAGAGTGATGAAAATCATATTTTAGTAGTCAAAAACGTATTTTTAAACCCTAGCCTAGAGTCATAAAATTTTGCGTGTGTGTTATTTCATGCCTAAGCAACGATATAAATGCTATGGGAAATATATAAATGCATTATTTAAGACAAAGAGCCGATCTGAAAATATGTATAATACGGTATACATATTTTCAGATCGGCTCTTTGTCTTAAATAATGCATTTATATATTTCCCATAGCATTTATATCGTTGCTTAGGCATGAAATAACACACACGCAAAATTTTATGGATCTAGGCTAGGGTTTAAAAATACGTTTTTGACTACTAAAATATGATTTTCATCGCTCTGCCGGGGGCCGAAGATGATTACCTATTAAGCTAAGATTTTGCAGAGGCTATTTTCTCATGCATGGGCAAGTTTTTGTCTCTATTAGAATATGGAAATCGAAAACAATGTAAAATCGATCCACCCTAAATTACACAGTAAGCCCTTCGCATTCGTGAGGGTTACGTTCTTGGAAAACCTCGCGAATGCAGATACCTTGCTTCAATGGGAAAAGGGAATTAGGTTCTCGGGTCAGACTGAACATGGGGGAAGGGGGGGAGGATGGCAAATGTTTAAGAACAATAATTAAATTAAGCAAAGTATACAGAACAGTGTGTTTTTATATACCTTTGATGACACTGTAATGTTGATGATGAAGAAGCTGATGATGGCGGTCGTGTTGGAGGGGAAGTCATAAGAAGGATGATTTCTCGGGAGGATCGTTTAATGTGGTGGTACCTGAGGCTGAAGTGGAGGTAGTAGTGGCTCATGGGCGGAAAAACATTGTGATGAGCGCCTGCTTAGCCGTATGTTGAAAGCTTCTATGGAGTTCTTTGTAGGGTAGCAACGCAGCCTCCACCTCTCTCTTGAACTTAATGTTTCTCTCCACCATGGATCCAACTCCATAATTTTGTCAGTGACGGCTCTTTGCATTTCTATAATTTCTGAGAGAGTTTTCACATTCAGCTCAGAGGCAATGATTAAGGGCAAGTAATAAGCAAATTAAATAGCACAAGTTCAGGATAACGAGTCGAGAGGCGCAGCGAGGCGTTTGTGGTTCGGGAACTGAAGTAAGAAGGAAGGACAGAGCAGGCGCAGGGTGATGGGCTCGCAAACTCGCGAATACTGGAAGTCGATGGGTGCGAATTAGGAATTGGTATACATTTACCAATTTGCGAATACTTGCAATTGGCGAATATGGACTTACTGTGTGTGTGTATATATATATATATAATTTTTGAAAAGGTTGTGGAGTGTGTAAGATGCATGTATGTAGAGAGAGAGAGAGAGAGAGAGAGAGAGAGAGAGAGAGAGAGAGAGAGAGAGAGAGAGAGGAGTATGTGTTTGAGAGCATGCTGGACTGGACTGGATATTTATCTGTCTGTGGCATAAAATGCGTTGTTCCTGCAGGTTTTACATTTCCTTGACATTAGTCTCGATACATTAAGACTGAGACCTCTGCAATGCAAAACCAATTTCCTGCATACATTCATCAAAGACTGCTGTTCTTCACAGAACTGTAGGTATGATGCTTATAAGCATGTAACCACTTTGTTCTCCTGATCCCTAGTTACATTCTCTAGATGGGTTAAAAAAAAATCTGTTACGAAAATCTAACATCTAATTTTTAATCATTTACCGTAAAGATTTATCCAAATTTGGCGTTTTTAATGTTTTCAATAGAAAAATGCATACAAGGATAATTATGAAGAAATCTTAAATTTCTTCACCGCCTTTTTTCATGATGCAACAAAACTGGGACACGCAAATCGATATGGAATCCATATTAAATTTCCACTAATATACATATCATTCTTTTATTCTCTGCAGGGGAATTTTGATAGCAGAACAGTCATCGTGACGTTATTTTAATTTCAGTGATCGTGAGCTTTTATATATATATATACAGGGTGGGCCGTAAGTTTCCATACATAGGAAAATTTAAATACGTGCGTCGGTATTTGGATCAGCAGTTTCCGGATGCTTGGATTGGTCGGCGTGGTCCTGTGGAGTGGCCTCCCAGATCCCCAGATCTCACCCCCCTTGATTTCTATCTTTGGGGGCACTTGAAGGCCATGGTGTATCAGGAAAAGATACGAGACATAAATCATCTAAAGGAACGTATCACCAACGCCATTACAAGCATAACGTCAACTGTGCTAATGCGTGTTCATCAACAGTGGGGAACACGTATTGAAATGTGTTTTCAAAACAATGGCAACCATGTAGAGCATATTATATAAATAAAAATGGTTGTCCATAAAAAAATGTTTATTTTTCCTATGTATGGAAACTTACGGCCCACCCTGTACAGTATATATATATATATATATATATATATATATATATATATATATATATATATATATATATACAGGGTGTCCCAGGAGGAAATGTCAAGAATGCACCATTTGACTTTTTGGGTATTTCTAAGTAGAAAGTATTATATCGACATGTGCCTGATTCCCAACCGTTACCGAGATACAGGCCTCTACATTTGGGTAACTAAAACATAATAAAAAGCCGATCTTAGATAATATTCAATGACATTTAATGATACATTGGCAACTGTGCAGATCCTCACATTATTTATTTACATTATTTTTTTGTCTGGGGGGTTCTTGAAGAGTAACGTTTATCAGCGGGATAAGCCCGAAACTAGGGAGCAGTTGGTTGCACGTATACAGGATGCGTTCATAAACCTCAGAAATGAACTTCCGCGTTTTCCTTGGCAAGACTCGATGGATCGGAGGCTCGCCGCGTGCATTGAAGAAGGAAGGGGTCACTTTGAAACCATTCTGCAATAAGTGCAATAGTGTATTGTATGTTTGTACTTTTTGTAAACCACAAGTGTCATTAAATAGTATCTAAGATCGCCTTTTTATTATGTTTTAATTACCCAAATGTAGAGGCCTGTATCTCGGTAACGGTTGGGAATCAGACCCATATCGATATAATACTTTCTACAAATACCCAAAGAGTGAAATGGTGCATTCTTGACATTTCCTCCTGGAACACCCTCTATATATATATACATATATATATATATATATATATATATATATATAATATATATATATATATATATATATATATATATATATATATATACTGTGTGTGTGTATATATATGTGTGTGTATATACAGTAGATCTGTATATAACTTATCAGGTATTTTCTATAACATGTGTGTCATAAAATACAATCATATTTAGATAGGCAATGTTGATTAAACTCCTTGCATCTAAATCTGGTTAATATAAATTTCTGTAAATGATAATAAATTCAAAATGAATATGAATTAATTATCAAATTTTGCGAAATTCCTTTTACAGGTGAAAGTAAAAAGAAGAAAACTAAATTCAATTACAAATTTTTCGTTTATTTCTGTACCTCAAAAACATTAAGAATTTGCATTGGGAAATGAGTTGCAATATTTTTTATTTACAAAATCGTTGAGCACTTACAGTAAAATGATTTCATACGTACTCTCTTCCATTTAATTAGAAAATATTAAAAAACATAGTTTCAATTATTATTATTATTATTATTATTATTATATTGAAAATATTTATATATGTAAGAAAAGGGGTTCTCCCCATCTAAATGCTATAAGATAATAAAAAACCCACTCTAATAGACAGTTTATTTCCACAACAGTTTCGATGCCTACTGGCATCCTCTTCTGTAGCCACCCGAAGAGGATGCCAGTGGGTATCGAAACTGTTGTGGAAATAAACTCTGTCTATTAGAGTGGGTTTTTTTCATCATATTTTGACCTTCACGTAGAAAAGTGAAGTTTTTTGCATAAATGCTATAACTTCTATAGCGAATATATTAATATGTTATGGGACCTTCAATAACTCACTAACTAACTAATATATATATATATATATATATATAACGTAAAGAACGACGCTTGTATAGGAGAATATTCCGCGCAAGATGAGGAGAGAGAACGAAAGAAATGAAAAAATGAGGTAACCACCCGGGAATCGAACCCGGGATCTTCCGATTGCTGGTCAGATATGATAACCATTACACCATGTGCCTCACTCCATCAAATGCCGTAATTCTACTACATACGCGCAGAAACCAATGCCCCAAGGGGGCACCTCCCGCATGCCGTACATTATATACATTTTAACTGCAAATACGCAGTATAATTAACGTAAAGAACGACGCTTCTATAGGAGAATATTCCGCGCAAGATGAGGAGAGAGAACGAAACAAATTTTTTCATTTGTTTCGTTCTCTCTCCTCATCTTGAGCGGAATATTCTCTTATACAAGCGTCGTTCTTTACGTTAATTATACTGCGTGTTTGCAGTTAATATATATATATATATATATATATATATATATATATATATATATATATACAGGAATATCTCGAAATTCGTCGCTAATTCGCTCCGGAATAAGACGACGAAATACGAAACGACGAAATTCGAGGTAGATTATAACATGTTTCAATGAGAAAACATCTTACTGTATTATGTTATTAAACAGATTAATTAATCAAATTCTACTCGTTTTTCGGCAAAATATATTAATATATTGTGTTGGTAAACAGTTGAATTTCGTCAACTTCGATCGGTTTTTTTTTCACATTTAAAAAAAAAAGACGACGAATCTGCGAATATGGACGACGGATTGTGAAACTATAGGTAGTAAAAGATAGACGACGAATCTGCGAAACGACGAAATTCGAAACACGAATTTTGAGGTATTCTTGTATATATATATTATATATATATATATATATGTGTGTGGGTGTGTGTATACAGTATACTAATAATTGTGACGGTCGAAGTGCGAACTTTCTTTCTTTGTCTCTTATGGCCGGCAAACCACTGGCCAGATTTGGATGAGACAAGGGGGATAGGGATAACTGAGGCCGGGGAAGAACATAGGCTATGTGGTGTAGGCCTCCGAGGTCATCTGAGGCCGCTAGAGGCCTCCGTGTTCCGGATTGGTTGAAAGATAGTGATATCAACAGAGATAGATACCTCATAAAAGATAGTGACATAAAATGGGCGGAGCTCTAGCATATATATATATATATATATATATATATATATATATATATATATATATATATATATATATACACACTGTATATATACTGTATATACACTGTGTGTGTATGTATATATATGGATCTTTTCCGTTTCTTGTACTGTTTCCGATTTTGTTGAAAATAATATATTTAATGTAGATTTTTACGCTGATTTCATATAGCCAGGTACACCCGGCTCATCTTGTACCGTCCTGAGCCAGGCATCTAGTCTTCTCTTGAAGACTTCAACTTTGACCCCTGTAACGTTTCTGAGGTCCTCTGGAAGCTGGTTGAAAAGTTTTGGCCCCCCTGACAACCAAGCTATTTTCCTTCAGTGTTGAGGAGGTCCCTTTTCGGGCTTTTAGTTTGGGAACACTACACATTCTGCCTTTCCTATTTTCCAGTGTTGTTTGAATGGTAATTTGGTTTAGTTTTTAGTTTGGTACCAGTTTTTCGATCATTTTCCATATGTAAATTATGGTGTACCTCTCTTTTCTTCTTCTTTCCAGGGAGTACAGATTTAGTTTACGTAGTCTTTCTCAGTAGTTGAGTTCTTTGCAGCCATCAATCTTGGCTGTGAAATGTCTCTGCGTTTCTTCTAGTTTATTAATTTCTTCCTTTTTATATGCGGACGTCAAAACTGAGCAGTATTCAAATTTTGGTATGATCAGTGTTCTCAGCAGGGGAATCATTACTGTCTTGTCCCTCCTTTTGAACGTTCTTAGTACCTGTCCCGCGACTCTTTTTGCTTTGTTTATTGCTATATGATTTTGTGTCTCGAATTTGGCATCATCGTCATTATTACCCCCAAGTCGACCGCTTTCGTGCTTCTCTGAATTTTCTGTCTATCTGGAGCATAATATGCAGTCTGTTTAAGTTCCTCATTTCTACCATATCTCAAAAGCTGAAATTTCTCGGTGTTAAATGTCATAGTGTGTCTTCTGACCATGTGTATATTTTGTTCATGTCCCTCTGCAAGGCCTCCACTTCATTTGCATCGCTGATTTTTCTGCTGATCTTGTATCGTCCGCAAAGGATGTTACTATACTTTTGCTGTTTACTCCACTGTCTATGTCTGTTAGCATGATAATGAACAGGAGTGACGCCAGCACTGTACCTTGTGGTACTGAGCTGCGTACTTCTGATTCTGATGATGATACACCTTGAATTTTGACGACCTGTAGTCGTTCTCTGAGAAAGTTGTAGATCCATTTTCCCACTTTGCTTGTTATTCCCATGTTTCATTTTTTGTGCTATTATACCATGATCGCATTTGTCGAAAGCTTTAGCAAAATCCGTGTATATGACATCATAGTTTTCATTGCCTTCAAGTGCCTCTAGGATATTGTTATAATGCTCTATGAGTTTAAAGTTGTGATTTTCAAAGTGCTGATTTTCGTTGAATCTTTCCAGTGTTTCCAAGAAGTCATAGATTTTCTCTCTGACTATTCTTTCAAATATTTTGGTGAGGTGGGACGTCAATGACACTGGTCCATAGTTCTTTGCTTGAGATCTGTCCCCTCCTTTATATATAGGGACAATGTTTGCTCTTTTCAAGATGCTCAGTATTTGTCCAGTGTCTAGGGGTCTTCTCCATATCCAGTATAAGGGTGTAGCTATTTCATTTTTACAGTTTTTAATAAATAGTGCGTTCCATTTGTCCGGACCTGCAGCTGAATGTGATTTCATTGGTCCTATAGCTCTCGATACATCTTCTGTAGTAAAATCAAAGTCTGTTATACATTCTCCTCGCAATTTCTCTTCGAAGAATGCATCTATGTCAGGTATCGCTTTGTCACTTTTTGGGGCACTGAAGACCGATTCATATTGGGTTCTCAATGTTTCAGATATTTCTTTTAGAGCGTCTGTTAGTTCATTACTTCCTTTCCTTAAGGGCCTGATAGTAGCGCGCGTTTTGTTTTCCTTTTCGCATAGTTGTAGAAGTATTTTAGATTTTCCTTTATTGCTTCTACCGCCTTTTGCTCTTCCCTCTCTATATGGCCCTTTATCAGAGTTTGTATTTCCCTGTCGATACTCTCCAGTTTTTCTTGTATTACTTTCCTGGCGTTGTTGTCTCCGCATTTAACTAACTTCGTCGCTACTCTCTTTCTTTTGCGGAATATTCTTCTCTTTTGCCTCTCTAGCCAGCTCCTCTTTCCTTTTGGCTGTGCTTTCGGAGCATTATTTTCCCAAAATTCTCAGCGTCTTTTTTTCCAAGGTTGTTATCATTTCCTCAGTTGTTTTATTCTCTAAAACTGTTCACTCTATTTGGGCCATGTGTGATCTGATTTCTTCCCAATTTATGGTCTTGGAGTTTAAGTTGAAAGCCCCAAATTTGCTTCTTCCTTCCGTATGTGTATTGTCTTTTAAAGTTATCGCCATATTTGTTGATAACTCGATTATTTTGTGGTCTGAGATAATAGTTGGGGTTAGTTTTATATCGGCAATCAAGTTCGTGTTATTTGTGAATACCAGATCTTGGCAGTTATTTTTCCTGGTATTTTGTGTTATCTCCTGTGTCAGCATAAACTTGTTCGTGAGAGCCATCAGCATTTTTGCTTGCTCCTGGTCCTCTCTTGTGCCCCCCTTATCTTGCTGTATATATATATATTTCTACCCTTTTTGTATTTTATAAATGGGAAATTAAAATCGCCTCAGAGTATTATATTAGGGGATGGAGAGTTTATTAGGAACTTTATTAGGGTTCTGATATCATCAATGGCATCCGAAAATTTTTCATTTGGAGAGTTTGGAGGCTATAGATGACTATCAGTACTACGTTTAGTTTCTCTATTTTCACTGCAAGGGTTTCCACGAAGCTGTTAGATTTACTTATTTCTGTCTCTGTCATATGCCTCTCATGTATATAAATAGCACAGCCACCTTTACGTCTAGCTGTTCTATCCGCTCTTAGTAAATTGAATCCATCGATATGCAATTCTTTCTTATCGATACAGTGTTTGCAGTTATCGCAGTTTCCTTGGCAATCTTTAAGATGTGTTTCTGTGAGACATGTGATGTCCGCCCTTGTTTCGTCCATAAAACCTTTCAGGTACGAAACTTTGTTTAGTGAATTGTTCGGTTTTATTCCTTGAATATTTTTCAGGACAGTGTTCATGTTCTTTGTTTTGCATTGCCCCTTGTGCATTTTAAGTTCGTTGTCCCTTGATTTCGCGTGTTTTGTAGCCTTGTGGTCCTCCAAGATGGATCCGTTCCCGCCTACCTGTTCTGGTAGCTTCTTGCCATGAAGCGGTCCGGCTCGAAGGTTCTCAGCTGTATCAACTGAATGTGCTGTATAAGACTTAGCAGCCGTATTGTGTCCGAGATGTTGAAAAAATTTGGTGTGCTATATGTGTTTTGTTTGCTATTTGGGTACATATTTTTTTTCTCACATTCCTTCTCTTGTCATTTGAAACTTGTCCTTTGTCCTTTGAACTTGTCGGGAGATGATGGTAGTAGCATTTTCTTCCATGCTGGCAGGTTCCATATATCGCGTAGGTCTTGAAAATGTCCGGATGGTAGCATTTGCATTTTCCACCAAATTTACAGTGACCATTGTTGTAGAAGTAGTTGCACACAGGAGGGTGTTCGTAAATACATTCTCCTCCCTTATATCTGCAAATTCCTTTCACATAGTATTTACATATAGTTTCTTCTCCAATTTCACTTGGGGCCTTTGTTTTGTTTTGTTCTTTATTGTCTACTTTTTTTTCCTATTGTTGCTAATGCCCTTTGTTTGAAATCTTTGGATTTGGTTTTGTGCCTCTTTCCTCTGTTGGTGCTTCTTTTATTTCAATTATTTCTGCTTCCCGTTTACTCGCTTTTTCTGTTTTTTCCCTGTTCGTTTTTAGCAGTTTCCTCTCGTAATATCTTCGTTCCTTCTATTTTTTTTCTCTGTTCGTTATTCCTAAACTCCTCTTTTGCCTTTTCCTCATAGTCTCGTTCTGCTTTAAAGACCGTAAACGAGTTTATTTCGATTATGCAGCTTTTGTAGAGGAACTTGGTTCCGTTCAATTATTTAGCGCCTGTTATAAGAGAAATTTCTTCGTCGCTCCATCTCAGGCATTGAAATTCGACTAAGATCTGTATGGCAAAGATCGCAGCGGATCGTCTTTGATTCATCTGTTTCTTTTTTACAGTATCCACAGGATTGTATGAATTGATTTGCCATTGCCATGTTTCTAATGATATGTAACTGATTGTGCATGAAATATTAACTAAGAATGATAATTTATCAAGTGAGGTATTTGATTCGACTTTAGAAATGAGGAAGTGAAAGTTTTTCCGTTATTCCGTGGGGTGGGGGATGGGGGATGTGGCACGCTGTAGTCCCACTGATTGGCGCCCTGGAGTGTACCGCGGGGGATAATTGAGGGATATTGCCTTTCGATGGGCAATGAGATTTCCTCAGAGAGAAAATACTCGGAAAAAACGTTGTATAGATTAAGTTGCTTTAATTTTATTCGCTTTATTTCAACATACGCCGCTATTTCACCACTTAAATAGGCATACGACTGTGTTCACTGAAAATTGGCAATACTTAAAAAGGATTAACTGCAGGATTTTTATTGTAATATCACTTTTATTGGGACTTCAAACGAAGCACGTGTAACCGTCACACTGGCCAGAAAAAAATATATATATTAAATAAATAAATAAATATATATATATACAGGGGTTAGACAAAATAATATGAACACCCGCCGATTTCACCGGTTATCTTTACGGACTGCTCAGACACAAAGTAAACGGTCAAATGACTGGCAAACCTATTTAAATGCGTAACAGAGAGTGTATACGTCATGTTATAACCCTCACGTTGTTTTTACAGATCTGAGTGAATTATGAATTAGCAGTTATGAAAGACCTGTCAGACTTCCAAAGAGGGCAAATTGTCGGAGCGCGGATGGCTGGTGCATCGGTGACGAAAACCGCTCAGATGTTCAATGTATCCAGAGGAACTGTCTCTATGGTCATGTCTGCATACCAAAACCATGGAAAGACAAGCACCGACAAATGCAATAGTGGACGCAAGAAGAAGCTGTGTGATCGAGACCGCCGGGTGCTAAAGCGCATTGTGACAAAGAACCATAAGACCACAGCTCCAAAAGTGACTGCAGAGCTTAACCAGCATCTTGCAAGCCCGGTATCGACCAGAACTGTACGTCGCGAGCTCCATGGAGCTGGATACCATGGGAGGGCTGCAATTGCCAAACCCTTCCTTTCGCACATCAACATTGAGCGGCGCAGAAAATGGTGTAATGACCATAAGAATTGGTCAATGGACCGGTGGAAGAATGTAGTCTACTCCGACGAATCCTCCTTTACGCTATTTCCATGTTCCGGTCGAGTTTACGTCTGGAGACAGCCTAAAGATGCTTATGACCCCGACTGCCTGACCCCAACCGTTAAGCATGGAGGCGGATCTGTGATGGTTTGGGCAGCAATATCGTGGAATACTCTTGGCCCAGCTGTAGTACTGCATGGTAGGGTTAACGCCCAGGTCTATCTGTCAATATTGGCTGAGCAGGTCCATCCCATGGTCCAAACGCTGTTTCCCAGTGGCGGCGCCGTCTTCCAGGATGATAATGCACCAATCCACACCGCTGGGGTCGTTAAAAACTGGTTTGAAGAGCATGTTAGTGAAGTAGAACGCTTGGATTGGCCTCCACAATCCCCGGATCTTAACATTATCGAGCATCTGCAGTGTCAGTTGGAGCAGCAGGTCAGAAGCCGATTCCCACCGCCGGCGTCTTTGGAGGAACTGGAGCAGGGTTTGCTCGAAGAATGGCTCAGGATTCCTCTAGCCACTGTCCAAAAGCTGTATGAATCAATTCCCCGACGCATTGCAGCTGTTATTGCCGCTAAAGGAGGACCAACTCCATATTAAGAATAAAAACCGCCATTTATCAAGGTGTTCATATTATTTTGTCCAACCCCTGTGTGTGTATATATATATATATATATATATATATATATATATATATACTGTACTAGGGGCACTCAATATATTTTGCCCCACCCTTTTTTCTTAGCTAAATAATAGGCCATGGGGCTGAAATGTCTTTTCAGTCGTAAGTTTGAACTTTCTGCGCTTCACATAACCGGAATTTTCCAGTCTGAACCTCCCTTCCTTATATAAAACCGCTTTTAACTCCCTTGTATAAAACCGATGGTTAACGCAGTTCGAAATGGCGTCCGACAGTGATGTTCGTCGTAAACAGAGAGCTGTTATCGAGTTCGTAACCGTAAAGAAGGAAACAGTTGGAAATATTCACAAACGTCTACAAAACGTTTACGGAGATGCTGTTGTTGATCGAAGCACAGTTGGACGCTCGTCTAAACGTGTGATATCATCGGAGAGAAGGAGAGCCAGCCTCGATGATGAGCAACGCAGCGGTCGCCCGGCATCGGCTGTCACATCTCACACTGTGCAACGTGCTAACAGCATCATTCGAGCTAGGAATTAGTGAAGGAAGTGTGAATACGATAATTCAGCAACTGGGATACTCAAAAGTGTGTTCACGGTTTGTTCCTCGCGAACTGACTGAAGATCACAAAGCCCAAAGAAAAGAAACTGCTTCTGAGTCGTTGGTTCGATACGACACAGAAGGGGATGACGTTCTTTCACGAACTGTGACTGGGGATGAGACTTGGGTGCACCACTTTGAACCTGAAACAAAACGCCAATCCATGGAGTGGCATCACGCAGACTCCCCACGCAAGAATAAGTTCAAAATGGCTCCCTCTGCAGGAAAGGTTATGGCCACCATCTTCTGGGACATGAAAGGGGTGATTCTGGTGGACATTATGAAGAAAGGACAAACAATCAACTAAGAGGCATATATTGCTACCCTACAGAGACTCCAGAGACGTATAAAGCGAGTTCGACCAGAGAGAAAACTGGAAGACGTCCTTCTTTTGCACGATAATGCAAGACCACACAACAGTTTGCAAACAAGAGAGGTCATCACAAAAATGCGCCTGACTTTGTTACCCCACCCTCCATACAGCCCGGATCTGACACCTTCAGACATCCATTTGTTTGGGCCAATGAAGGATGCTATTCTTTGAAGAAAGTTTCGGAGTGACGATGAGGTTGTTCAGGGGGTTAAGAGGTGGCTCCAGCGGAACCGAACGAACTTTTACCAGCAAGGAATGAAGGCCCTTGTTTCGAGGTGGAGGAAAGCCGTAGAAAAGGATGGACACTATGTGGAAAATAAAAACTTGTAAAAAAGGTATGTAACTACTTGTGTACAAAATTTCTGGAACTTATAAGGAAACTTGGAAAGAAAAAAAAGGTGGGACAAAATATATTGAGTGGAGTGGTTCTCGTATATATACACAGTGTGTCCGTAAAGTCATGGTGGGATTTTAAATAGCTATATTATTGCAACGAAACATGATAATGAGATGAAAAAAAGGCAAATTGAAGAACAACTCTAAAAGAATAACTTTATTTAACGTAGTTCGATATGGGCTCCTCTGGTAGCCCTGCAGACATCTAGGCGGTGATTCAATTCCAGCCACACACGCCCAAGAACATCAGGAGTGACGGATGCGATAGCTTCCGTGATTCGCTCGTGCAAGTGATGAATATCCCTAATGGGTACACTGTACACGCTTTGCTTGACGTAACCCCACAAATAAAAGTCCAAAGGTGTCAGGTCCGGAGAGCGTGGAGGCCATGGTTTCCATCCTCTTCCTATCCATCTCTGTGGAAATTTTTCATTAAGGAATTCTCGAACAACGTTGGCATAGTGCGGAGGAGCACCATCTTGCTGAAAGATGACATTATTGTCAATAAATTGGGGTACTGCAAAATGTTCCAACATAGCGAGTTAGTTGTGTGACGTCACAGTGGGTTCCACGAAGAAAAATGGGCCAATCACTCGATCTCGTGCTAGAGCACACCACACATTAACTTTCGGGCTATTACGCTCATGTTCAACATAGGCATGTGGACATTCGCTAGCCCATATCCTTACATTGTGTCGATGGACATGCCCTGAAACATGAAAAGTACACTCATCACTGAACACTATACGATCTAAAAAGTGCTCATCATCGTCAATCTCATGAATAATATCAGCAGCAAATTCGTATCTTATGCGGTGATCAGCTGGCCGGAGTGCATGTAACACCTGAAGTTTATAAGCTGTAAAACACAAATGCTTTTTCAAGACCGTATGAACTGTTGTTTTTGCAAGTCCTAATTGTCGAGCACATCGACGCACTGATTTCTTTGGACTACGAAGAAAACTTGTTCGAATGGCTTCAATCGAATCGTCACTAACAGAGGGTCTACCGGAACGCTTTTTGTCCAGTAGGCTTCCCGTTCCTTTCAACTGTTTATCCCAACGGCGAATGTTATTTTCGTGTGGTGGCTCTTTGTTAAACACACGACGGTACTCATGTCGCACAAGAGTCACAGATTCAAATGTTGCAAGCCATAAAACGCACTGCACCTTCCTTTGCACCGTCGTCATCTTACTGGGGCACTCGTCGTGTGAGCTCAACTAGCTTAGCTTAGCCTAGACTAACTACGAGATAAAGGTTAAGCTTAGCCTAGACTAACTACAAGATACAACTTTGAGAGTTGTTCTTAAATTTGGCATTGTTTCATCTCATTATCATGTTTCGTTGCAATAATATAGCTATTTAAAATCCCACCATGACTTTACGGACACACTGTATATATATATATACAGGGGGTTTCAGGCGGAAAGGTCAGTACTTCGGGAGGTGATAGTATCGGTCATTGTGAGAAAAAAGTTTACATGAACATGTGTCTAATTCTGAATGGTTACGGAGATACAGCTGTTTGAATCTACAAATACAAAAGCATTGTTAATGGTAATCAAGAAAGAGAAACCAATTACTGTTTCTAACATTTAATGTTTAAACATTGGCATTTTGAATGGTATCAGATACAGAAATGACAAATTTATTACATGCTTACATTACAGCTTACATGGTTCAAGGTTATAGGGGAGGGAAGGGGGAGGAAGAGCTGTGCGCGCATCAGATTCAAAGAGCTCTATCTCCGTAACCATTCAGAATTAGACACATGTTCATATGAACTTTTTTTCTCACAATGACCGATACTATCACCTTCCGAAGTATTGACCTTTCCTCCTGAAACACCCTGTATATACAGTATATATATGCCTTACATAGATATCGCTTAGACAGGAAGCTTAATATTGATATTAATAACACTTGATTGCTTTTAAATATTAATAATAAAAACAAACGTAAACTCACCAAATCTTTTATCATAAAAACATTGATAATTTTAATATGAACGAGAAATGAAAAATTTTTGACGGTCAAAGTCTCCTCTTTTTTTTGGAATAATTTACGCCGGTTTGAGGTGCCTGAAGCATGACGATTTTTAGTAAATATCCCTTTAAGTCTAACTTTTGTTTTTGTTTCTGCTTACCGCCTGAGTGATGAGGGTAGGTTCTTTTGAAAAGCTTCGCTGCTTTTATTTTTATATTTTTTAACGTTTGTAGACTCTCTCTCTCTCTCTCTCTCTCTCTCTCTCTCTCTTTCTCTCTCTCTCTCTCTCTCTCTCTCTCTCTCTCTCTCTATTATGTTTAAGAATAGAGTAATAAAATATTTTGTAGCAACACTTTCATAATGAACAAAAAAATCTTTAGAAAATGCATGGCATGGTGAAGTGGAGTTGCGTTTCCGTCGTCAGGATTTCAATTTTCTCTTCTATCTCTTAGACGGCTGGATGCACGTGACGGGTGAGGGCATGGTGTAGAAAATCCGATTTCTGTCCTTAATTCCTGTTTCCACCCCTTTCCTGTAGAAGCATTTCTTCACCTTGCTGGCGTGATGTCTTTGCGCTTAAAGGGGGTAGACATGGAGAGTGTAACCTATATATATAATTCTACTATTCGTACATCTTGGAATTCAATATATTAACATGATATAGGAGATTTGGTGGTCATCCCACAAGACATGCAGGACGTTTATTTCTACGGCCACATCGCCGGCAATTTCCTTGTATCTTTGATGGCGAAATACAACGTTTAGAAGAGGCTCTAACTTCCTCCTCAGATGGAAAAGCTGACAGTGTAAGGAAGCAATGCAATATCCAATGAAGGTCGAACGAGATTTTTGCTAATCTCTTGTTTTGTTATAGTGGAAGGAAATGATATTTAAACATTCTCTCTCTCTCTCTCTCTCTCTCTCTCTCTCTCTCTCTCTCTCTCTCTCTCTCTCTCTCTCTCTCTCTATGTATATATATATATTAGGGTGACAATAAAAATCGAAAGTTGGAGTTTTTTATTGGCCATTTGTTCAATGCTGCTACTACATGAGAAAACAATGTACTGTAAATATTAGGTCATTCAGATAATATTTAAGGGTGTCTCAAGTGAGGTAAATAATTCTCCTTATTCATTAATATTTTTTTTAATTACTTATTACGATTGGAGTACGCCTGCACTTAAACTTTATGAACTAAAACTAACGTTTATTTACATTAATTAAAAAAAATATTAATTTATTTTTACTAGGTAATGAACAATTAATTTATTATAAGGAGAATTATTTACCTCACTTGAGACACCCTTAAATATTATCTGAATGACCTAATATTTACAGTACATTGTTTTCTCATGTAGTAGCAGCATTGAACAAATGGCCAATAAAAAACTCCAACTTTCGATTTTTATTGTCACCCTAAATTATATATGAACCGTATGCGCTTATATGCGTCGATTGGTCCAATGTTACGATGCAGCAGAGAATAGAATACAAAAACAGAACAAGTCACCTCTTTAATAATTTAGAAATTTTGCACCTTGCCTGTAATAATCCTTGCTCAAATGATTCTCACTGTAAACTCAAAGATAGGTATTATAGTAAGATAATATCCCTGTTAAGAGAGGCAGGAAGCCCCCTGATTAAATCTTACAACTATCATACTAAGATTATTCCTGGATGGAATGAATTTATTGCCCCCCTGAAGAGGGAATCGAAAGACGCCTATGATTTGTGGTGCTTTCATGGTAGACCCAGATTACGACCAGTATACTTGAATATGTGTAGAAGTCGGGGTCAGTATAAGGCGGCCATAAGGCGATGTAAACAGGAAGAAGAGTCTATTCGAGCATCAAAAGCCTGTGAAGCTCGCATAAATAACGATAATAACAAATTTTGGAAATTTGTTAAGAATCAAACGGGTGTCAAAAATGTCCTCTCTCCGACAATCGATAGGGTGTCGGTGGAGGATGAAATTGCAAAGCTGTGGAAAAACCACTATTCTAACATTCTTAACAGTGTGAGTACGGATAATCTTAAGATATATTGCAGCGAAACGATTGTGAGTGGGACAAGGGAAAATACTTTGATATCATTTTCTGAAGTAAAGAGGTTAATTAAAGAGTTAAAGACTGGTTCTGCGTCAGGGATAGATGACTTATCGAATGAGCACTTAAAATATGCAAATGACGTAGTATGTATGCATATATCATTCCTCCAATCAGCCATGCTGGCTCATAGCTATATCCCTGCAGAGTTCATGAGGGTATATATCTTGCTCCTGGTCAAAAATAAGTACGGAGACATTCTGTCCATCAATAATTACAGGCCTATTGCTGTCGCTTCCTGCTTCTCGAAACTACTAGAAAAACTCTTGTTACGCCGATTTAATGATTTCCTATGGACATCTAATCAGTTTGGCTTTAAAAGGTCCCACTCAACTGACCTGTGTATCTATGTACTTAAAGAAACAATATCTAAATACAGTGACAGTAATTCAACTATTTATAGCTGTTTCCTAGATATAAGTAAGGCATATGATAGGGTGAACCACAATATTTTATTTGCAAAACTAGAAGACAGGAAGGTTCCCATGTACATATTAAATTTATTGAAATTTTGGTATTCCCACCAATCTTTCACTGTTAGGTGGGGCAATGTACTATCCGAGTGTTTTGGCTCCTCTTGCGGGGTGAGACAAGGCTCCTTGCTTTCCCCTATGCTGTTTAATGTGTATATCGACGGATTAATTGCTTCACTTAATGAGGCAACAGTGGGATGTTGTATAGATAACACAAGGATAAATAACTTAGTTTATGCCGATGATATGGTGTTACTAAGTCCCTCTGTTAAAGGTCTGGATCGGCTACTAAAAGTCTGCGAAGTGTATTCGCAGAAACATGATATTCTTTTTAATGTTACAAAAACTAAGGTTATGCAATTTCATCCTAAAAGCTGTAATCAGCCAGCTGATATAAGGTTTAAAATGAATGGTGAAGTAATTGAGGAAGTACAAGAGTTTAAGTATTTGGGTCAAACTATTACCAGCTCCTTGAGTGATGACTCGGATATAAGAAAACAATCTCGAAGCCTGTGTGCTAAAGCGAATATGACCGAAAAGAACTTTCGATTCTGTACAAGTGAAGCTAAAGACACTTTCGAACTTTCTGCAGTAATATATACGGACAGCAACTGTGGGTGAATCATAAAAAAAGGTTCTGGCAGAACTCTAAATTTGCTGTACAACAGGTCTTTTAGACTTACATAAATTACCCTCGAGATGCTCAGCTTCGCAAATGTTTGCTACCCGCAATGTCCCGAGCTTCCCGGAGGTAACAAGACGTGCTCAACACAGTCTAATGCAAAGAATTAAAAAATCCGCCAACCCGATCATCCAAGCTATCCATGAGTCCTGCCATTTATCCTCTAAGCCAGTGGTCCCCAAACCCATGGTCGCGACCCAAGTGAAGGTCGGGAAGGTGTTCCTGAGGGTCGCGGGACGGATATTCTCAACAACTGATTCAATCAAACTATATGAATATAAACACAACGTATCAAAATGATTGGTCATTAACACTGCATGTACCAGCATTTAGGATCGCCAGGCCAGGACAATATTGTATTCAGGGTCGCCACCATAAAAGTTTGGGAACCATTGTTCTAAGCTATGGACTTCTTGGTACGAAAACGTCTGTCTGTAGCTCCACTTAACTTCGACATTAGAGTATTATTTCCAATCAATTGTATATATTTCTATCCTTAGTATATGAACTGTCATTGTATTAATAATATTTGTCATATGGACTATAGTCTGCCAATAAACCTTTTCATTTTCATTTTCATTTTCATATATACACAGCAATTACATACATTCTTAACTCACATGCATTTAATATTTCCAAACAGTGAGTTCGATGCAATGTGAACTCTGATATATATATATGATGAATAAAACCACGAAGGAAAGGAAACACAGAATGGTGCTCAAGCGCTTTCGTCTAATGACATCCTCAGGAACACTGAAGTACATAAAGAGTTACAGCCTATATATCGGTTACAAAAAAAAAAGATATATATATATATATATACAATAAACGGAGAAACAAAATTAAAAGATTGTGGGAGGGGCACACAAATTTATAAGGAAAAACTATCGATTTTTAGCACAAGATTAAATGAATTGTTTCCAACCAATGTTATAGATAAAAAAAAATATATATACAAATTTTATACTGGAAATCTGCCCGGGTTTTAGCACTCTGCTCTTTTTGTATATATAAAATTGAAAAATTATCGATTTTTAGCACAAGATTAAATGAATTGTTTCCAACCAATGTTATAGATAAAAAAAAAATATATATATACAAATTTATACTGGAAATCTGCCCGGGTTTTAGCACTCTGCCCTTTTTGTATATAAAAATTTAAAAATAAAAGTTATTAGGGTGGAATACAAGTTTACCAAAGATTTAGCGTTCTACCCTTCTTATCTAAATCTGTTCTGAAGGAATTCAAAACAACAGGATCGAGTTGAAAAAGACCTTTGCTTATGTTGAAGTTATTTGTAAGTTGGATAACGGCAGACTCAAGAATACTTCTATTGACAATGTTGCTAGAGTGAAATAAAACTGAAGCATTATTCCAATCAATACAGTGGGATAACTCTGACAAATGAACAAAAAGGGCACTGGACAACTGTCCTGTTCTAACGGAATATTGATGCTGTTTTATACGTGTGTGCAAATCCTTTCAAGTCTGACCTATGTAAAAGGAATCACATTGTTTACAACCAATTTTATAGATAATGCCTGAATTATTGGTAGGGCTATTTTTTACTATGATATTTTTCACAATATTGTTATATGAAAATACTACATTAATATCGAAAAGTTTAAGTACATTAGCAATGCCTAAAAAGCCCGGGAAAAATGGAAGTACTAAAATATTTTTTGACAAAGTACGAGTGTTATTATTGACACGATAGAAAATTTGTTTTGCCTTGTTGAGACAAGATTCCATAAACGCAGATGGATAACACAGATCACTTCCAATACCGTTGATTTTTTCTAATTCGGCATCGATGTATTCCGGACTGGCGATCCTAAGGGTGCGGAGAAACATTGAAGAAAAAATGACCTTCTTAGTGGGGGTGTCATGTCTCGAGTAAAAGTGTACGTAGGACAAATTTTTTTTTTTTTTTCCGATAGATACTAAACTTAAAACCTGGGCTTTCCCTATGTACACGCACATCCAAAAATGGGATTGAATTGTCTTGTTCCACTTCTAGAGTAAACTTAATGGAGGGGACTTGATCATTTAACTGAAGGAGGAAGTTATCCAGGTCACGATTCATGGGCGAGATACACAAAATATCGTGGACGTACCGCAACCAAGGGATGCCAACCCCCAGGATTCTCGGAATGTAAGTAATTTCGAAAAACTCCATATAAATATTGGAGAGGAGGGGCGACAAGGGGTTGCCCATGGCCATCCCAAAAACTTGTTGATAATACTCGTTATTGAAAGTGAATTTACAGTCTTTGATGCAAAGCTTAATAATTTCCAAAACAATGTGTGAAGGTAGTGGCCATTTTTTCTTCAATGTTTCTCCGCGCCCTTAGGATCGCCAGTCCGGAATACATCGATGCCGAATTAGAAAAAATCAACGGTATTGGAAGTGATCTGTGTTATCCATCTGCGTTTATGGAATCTTGTCTCAACAAGGCAAAACAAACTTTCTATCGTGTCAATAATAACACTCGTACTTTGTCAAAAAATATTTTAGTACTTCCATTTTTCCCGGGCTTTTTAGGCATTGCTAATGTACTTAAACTTTTGGATATTAATGTAGTATTTTCATATAACAATATTGTGAAAAATATCATAGTAAAAAATAGCCCTACCAATAATTCAGGCATTATCTATAAAATTGGTTGTAAACAATGTGATTCCTTTTACATAGGTCAGACGGGAAAGGATTTGTACACACGTATAAAACAGCATCAATATTCCGTTAGAACAGGACAGTTGTCCAGTGCCCTTTTTGTCCATTTGTCAGAGTTATCCCACTGTATTGATTGGAATAATGCTTCAGTTTTATTTCACTCTAGCAACATTGTCAATAGAAATATTCTTGAGTCTGCCATTATCCAACTTACGAATAACTTCAACATAAGCAAAGGTCTTTTTCAACTCGATCCTGTTGTTTTGAATTCCTTCAGAACAGATTTAGATAAGAAGGGTAGAACGCTAAATCTTTGGTAAACTTGCATGCCACCCTAATAACTTTTATTTTTCAATTTTTATATACAAAAAGGGCAGAGTGCTAAAACCCGGGCAGATTTCCAGTATAAATTTGTATATATTTTTTTTTTATCTATAACATTGGTTGGAAACAATTCATTTAATCTTGTGCTAAAAATCGATAATTTTTCAATTTTTATATACAAAAAGAGCAGAGTGCTAAAACCTGGGCAGATTTCCAGGATAAAATTTGTATATATTTTTTTTTTTATCTATAACATTGGTTGGAAACAATTCATTTAATCTTGCGCTAAAAATCGATAGTTTTTCCTTATAAATTTGTGTGCCCCTCCCACAATCCTTTAATTTTGTTTCTCGTTTATTGTATATATATATATATATATATATATATATATATATATATATATATATATATATCTTCTTTTTTTTCTGTAACCTATATATAGGCTGTAACTCTTTATGTACTTCAGTGTTCCTGAGGATGTCATTAGACGAAAGCGCTTGAGCACCATTCTGTGTTTCCTTTCCTTCGTGGTTTTATTCATCATAAATATTTTTCACGCGTTGGAATAATGCTTCAGTTTTATTTCACGCGTTGGAATAATGCTTCAGTTTTATTTCACTCTAGCAACATTGTCAATAGAAATATTCTTGAGTCTGCCATTCTCCAACTTACAAATAACTTCAACATAAGCAAAGGTCTTTTTCAACTCGATCCTGTTGTTTTGAATTCGTTCAGAATGGATTTAGACAAGAAGGGTAGAACGCTAAACCTTTGGTAAACTTGTATGCTACTCTAATAACTTTTATTTTTCAATTTATTTTTATAATTATCGAACTTAGACAAGAAGGGCAGAGTGCTAAAACCTGGGCAGATTTCCAGTATAAATTTGTATGCTCCTCTTATAAGTTTTATTTTTATTTTTCAATTTATTTTTTTTAATTAACTATAACATTGGTTAGAAACAATTCATTTGATCTTGTGTTGGATTCGGGCAAAGTGCTAAAATCGGTAGTTTTTCTTACAAATTTGTATGCTCCTCCCACAATCCTTTAATTTTTAATTTTTATTTTTATTTCTCCGTTTATTGTATATATATATTTTTTTTTTTTCTGTAACCTATATATAGGCTGTAACTCTTTATGTACTTCAGCGTTCCTGAGGATGTCATTAGACGAAAGCGCTTGAGCACCATTCTGTGTTTCCTTTCCTTCGTGGTTTTGTTCATCATAAATATTTTTCACGTGTTACTTTCGTGAAATAATTTTCATATATATATATATAATATATATATATATATATATATATATATATATATATATAAAATTAGAAACAGCAAAATTTAACTATTTCGTTGAAGATGGAAATTCCTTTGAAAGAGTTTCCAAAAGAGGCGCCGTTTCATGTGCAAGAAATTGTTAAGTAAATAAAAAGAAATCAATGGAATCTGGACTTTGTAGCTTCACAAATACGAAAGTGAAGTTCCCGAAATAGGGTTTGCAGCTTCTTACAACATGAGTAAGTATCTGTGTTTATTGTGTTCCAGTTATGTTTCTAAAGATATATATATATAATATATATATATATATATATATATATATATGTATATGAAATAGGATCCCTCCTAAGGAGACGTAGTTTTACATTTAGGATGAAAACGAAGACGTAGAGCAAAAAAGTCATTATATTTGGTTGCAGCCGACGTTTCGGGCAACTCTACCCATTTTCAAGGCCTAATAAATAAAAGCTAAAATTAATGCATGACAAAAATATATGAATGTCAAAAACTAAAACTAATTTAAAGTACAAAATTAAAACTGTTCAAGAATAAAAATTAAAATTACAGAGCATAAAACAGGCATAAGCCAAAAACAAATCAAAAGTAAAAATTATATAAATGACAAAAATATACGAATGATAAAACTAAAACTTAAAAACTAAAAACATTCAAACATAAAATAGTTAAAAAACTTTACTAATAAAAAGTTAAACGAAAAAACACAAAAGTGTACCAAACATACCATGCTCACTTGACAGCCACAAAAAACTGAGGCGAAAAGGAGACAGGGTCACACGGGAAAAAAAAAAATTTTTTTTAGTTTGTAGGTATTCTAATTAATATAAAGGAAGTAACAGCTAGAATCAATATTTAAACTGGAGTTCAAAAATTTAATGCACAAAGATTCGTAAATACGGAGGGAGGACGGGCATTTTAATGATTTAAGAATTTTAAAGTTATTAACGGAAATGTCAACCTTACACTTGATAGAATGATTTCTAATGGCAGACTGTTCCTTTTTCGATAAAACTTTCCCTGTCCTATGGCTAATACCCATATGGGAGCAAAATCTCGCCTGCAAGGAACGAACTGTGCTGCCAACGTAGTTCCCCTGTTAACACCCAGGGCAGGTAAACAAATAAACAACAGAACAGCTCATCGCAGGGGGGATTTTGTCCTTACATCGGAAAAAACATCCAAGGGTATTATTATTTACAAAAGCAACCTAAAAATCAGTGTGAAAATAAAATTTCCTCACCACACTCAACAATTGCTTTTTCACAAAAGTGTTAAAATGGTAGAGATCAGGTAAAACAAGATATTTACAATTCTTAGGAACATCATATTTTGGGGATAAGGTTGGGGAAATATACATTATTAAGAAATTTACCAATAATACCCCGTACAAGATCCCGTGGTAAACCATTTTTAAAGAAAAAATCAGTAAGGAATTCAAACTCATTATGAAGCAGAGCAAAGTTCGAGCAAATATTATAAGCTCTATGTACCAAAGTGGGAATGGAACTTAATTTGTAATTAAAATCGCAAAAACTATAAAAATTAAAACCCAAACCCGTATATATATATATATATATATATATATATATATATATTGCAGGGACTTTTTTAAGGAATTTTTACTAGTGGGCCATTAGGTATTCACTATCTATATAAGCAGTAACAGTAAAGTGAAAACCAACACTAAACATCGCAAAAAGCGAAAACGTTACTTCCAGTTCCTCTGAACGCGCATAAACAATCCATCTAACCGCCACAGTCAGTCACTCAGCTGATCGCTCGCTCCCCATTTTCTTTTCAAGTGCATGGGAGACCTTCCTAGAATCAATATTTTTACTCCAAAGCTTAAAATTGACTAGTGGGCCAATAGAATGTGACTAGTGGGCCAAATACAAGGGCAAGTGGGCCATTTGGCCCACTAGTATATATGTTAAAAAAGTCCCTGATATATTGGTTAGTTGCTGACTACCAATCCATCGGCCCCAGCTTCGATTTCCGTTGAGGGCAGGCGACGACCAGCTCACCCAGTTGTTCATCTTTCCGTGAAAACGAAAATTGGTTGGTAGATAAACAGATAACCTGGGTAGACAAGTGGCTAAGACGTTGGGCTGATGATGCGGTCGTGAGATCGAGTCCTGGCGAGGACTTTGTAATATTTTACTTCCCTCGTGAATCGTGGTTCTGATTTCTCGTTAAACTGTATGTCTAAGGTCGGGCAACAAGCCTGATAAACGCGAGAATAAATATTTTTGGAGGAAGCAAAACAAGGGTATATACCTTGGTTACCTTGGTTTTGCTTCGGCCCGAATTGTTTATTCTGACGAAGTTCAAGCTCGTCACTCCACCTTAGACCTACAGCTTAATGTGGAATCTGAACCATGCCCCACTAGCAGTCCACTGTCTTAACCGCTAGGCTACTTAGGGTACCCATTTATCTACACCACCGAGGCGCATATAACCTTTGGTTAGCTTCCGCCCGAATTCTTCATTCTGACGAAAGTCAAGCTTCTCACTCCACCGGCTGCCGTTACCGGCTGCCGTTACCGAGTTTCGATCCCGGGGCCAATGGATTCGTAGTCAGCGACACTAACCACTACACCGCCGAGGCGCATATATATATATATATATATATATATATATATATACTAGGGGCACTCAATATATTTTGCCCCACCCTTTTTTCTTAGCTAAATAATAGGCCATGGTGCTGAAATGTCTTTTCAGCCGTAAGTTTGAACTTTCTGCGCTTCACATAACCGGAATTTTCCAGTTTGAACCTCCTCTCCTTGTATAAAACTGCTTTTAAACGCCCTTGTATAAAACCGATGGTTAACGCAGTTTCGAAATGGCGTTTGACAGTGATGTGCCTCGTAAACAGAGAGCTGTTATCGAGTTCTTAACTGCAGAGAAGGAAACAGTTGGAAATATTCACAAACGTCTACAAAACGTTTACGGAGATGCTGTTGTTGATCGAAGCACAGTTGGACGCTCGTCTAAACGTGTGAGATCATCTGAGAGAGGGAGAGCCAGCCTCGATGATGAGCCACGCAGCGGTCACCCGGCATCGGCTGTCACATCTCACATTGTGCAACGTGCTAACAGCATCATTCGATCAAATCGACATGTCACATACAAGAAGCTATCACTGGAGCTAGGAATTAGTGAAGGGAATGTGAATACGATAATTCAGCAACTGGATTACTCAAAAGTGTGTTCACGGTTTGTTCCTCGCGAACTGACTGAAGATCACAAAGCCCAAAGAAAAGAAATTGCTTCTGAGTCGTTGGTTCGATACGAGACAGAAGGGGATGACGTTCTTTCACGAATTGCGACAGGAGATGAGACTTGGGTGCACCACTTTGAACCTGAAACAAAACGCCAATCCATGGAGTGGCATCACGCAGACTCCCCACGCAAGAAAAAGTTCAAAATGGCTCCCTCTGCAGGAAAGGTTATGGCCACCATATTCTGGGACATGAAAGGGGTGATTCTGGTGATATTATGAAGAAAGGACAAACAATCAACTAAGAGGCATATATTGCTACCTTACAGAGACTCCAGAGACGTATAAAGCGAGTTCGACCGGAGACAAAACTGGAAGAAGTCCTTTTTTTGCACGATAACTCAAGACCACACAACAGTTTGCAAACAAGAGAGGTCATCACAAAAATGCGCTTGACTGTGTTACCCCACCCTCCATACAGCCCTGATCTGGCACCTTCAGACTTCCATGTGTTTGGGCCAATGAATGATGCTATTCGTAAAAGAAAGTTTCAGAGTGACGATGAGGTTGTTGAGGAGGTTAAGAGGTGGCTTCAGCGGAACCGAACGGACTTTCACCAGCAAGGAATAAAGGCCCTTGTTTCGAGGTGGAGGAAATCCGTAGAAAAGGATGAACACTATGTGGAAAATAAAAACTTTTAAAAAAGGTATGTAACTACTTGTGTACAAAATTTCTGGAACTTATAAGGAAACTTGGAAAGAAAAAAAAAGGTGGGGCAAAATATATTGAGTGGCCCTCGTATGAATCTGTATGTATGTTCACTGATCATGACCGGCAAAGCTTTTTCTTCATTCTAAAAAATAGTTATATAATTCTCAAGTATTTTATTCCCAAAATAATTTTCTTTTAATTAAGTTGGTCGCGTCGGTGTTCCTTCCTTTTTTTGTCTGGCACAGAAATTGATTCGTCCCACAACGGAGAAATGACAATACGCATCGCTCTTCTCAATATGTTTAGGTTTTTCTTCTCTAATAGGAAATTATATAAAGGCCCCCCCTTCCTTCCCCCCCCCCCCCACACACACACGTTTGCCCCCAAAAAAATTACTCGTATGACGGTGGACATCTGTATACCAAAACGTTTTCATATAAATATAAAAACAATTTGTATGCATAACTTTATTCACATATTTTTATGAAATAGCGTTCGACTGATCAGCTAAAAAAAAAAAATCTAGCGAATAGAAATTTACAGTTTGAGATGCACTTCGTCTCGTCGAGAAATATTTCGAGTTGGTAAAAATTTGTGGTCGAAAGTTTGGCGTTAGAAAATGTAAATTCTGTGGAGAGTTTTTGCTTTTATTATGCGACACCATTTTTGTCTTTCTTTCTTTTACCAAAATATTATTTGAATTTTCTTTTCCTTTTTTTTTTTTTTTTTTACACGAATGATCATTTATGTTAAAATATTTTACTGTGATGACTGTATTTGGGTACATATGTATTCATCATATTATATATATATATATACAGGGTGTCCCAAAAGTCTCCATACATAGGGAAAATTAGCACTTTTTAGCAAAATGTAACTTTATTTACAAAACATTCTCTACATGATTGCCATTTCTTTGTAAACACACACGGATGCGTCCCTCCCACTCATGGTGAACTCGTGTTAACATATTTGGTGTAAGTTTGGCAACAGTGTCGTGTGTGATGTGCTTGCCATGTTTCCTGTTGAAGTTCATTGCAACCTTGCGACAGCTTCCCGATCCAGCCATGAGAATGATTGCAATACGTCCTTCTTTTGACAAAGGCATTCTTAAAGAGTATCTGAAAAAAAAATATATATATTAGCTATCTATTGAGACTTTTGGGAGACATTTTG
Source organism: Bathynomus jamesi (assembly GCA_023014485.1). Taxonomy (NCBI): domain Eukaryota; kingdom Metazoa; phylum Arthropoda; class Malacostraca; order Isopoda; family Cirolanidae; genus Bathynomus; species Bathynomus jamesi. The sequence continues at coordinate 1,360,304 of JAJOZX010000244.1, read as the reverse complement.
CAACAAAGTGTTAATTTTCCCTATGTATGGAGACTTTTGGGACACCCTGTGTATATATATACTTACTGTGTGTATATACAGTATATGTATATATAGCTTCATATAGTTTCTTTCTTGCTCATAAGACATGAAAAATGTACAAAAATAACTTCTTGTTTGTATTTTTATGTTTATAAATGAAACTATATTTGAGAATATACGCATTCGACTTAATAACGCCAATAGATGTACTGTATAATTGGTGTAATAATATTGAACAGAATCCATCTAAGAACAAGCGAGGCGAAAGCAGTGACGCTCATGCAAGCGAGAATGAAACTATCTTTCGGATATGCACTCAAACGCAATTACAGTTTATATACGCAATAAATGTTTTTGTATTGCACGCCTTACTGGTCATTCACGTTCAAAAGCTCTCCCTGGTTTGAACGGAGAAAACGAATGCTTGAATTGAAGACGATTGCATGAATAATTGTTTCCTTAATCACTGGCGAGTGTTGATTCCACTTTCCTTAACGTCTCCGAGAGTCACTTGCTCGTAAAGAAATCTGGCACTCGCTTGTTGCACTTGCTATTCATTGTGTCGGAAATGGAAGTGCCATCGGAAGGCCATGCACTCTTTTCGCTCCAACAAAAATCAAAGGGAAAATCTTAGTTTATATCTTTGCAAATGCCATTTATTTCAGTGTTTCCTCTTTTATTATTGTGTATATATATATATAAAGTAAATATATTAGTGGTGGACCGGATGTCAGTCTTTCAACATCTGCGGATGCGGATCCTTAATTTCAATATCCGCGGATGCGGATGCGGGTATTTAGTTAATCTATCAATATAATATAGAATTATGAATATATGACATAATTTTTCAAATTTCGTGATATTACTATTATGGCAGGCAATGCAAAAGAATTAAAATTAATATTAATGTTTTCATTATGATAAAAATAATAACTTTCTCGAGTTTCAGCCACAGAAAATTTAATGAAACAAGTTTCATTCGATTTTCTGTGTTACCACGTATTTATATTTTGAGGTTATATATTTGTTTGTTCATTACTAATTAATAATTTACATGAAATGTGCATGACTGGCCCTTATAAGCTAGTTTATAAGCTAATTTAATTGTAAATTGCATAATTTATTTGAGGTAATATCCGCATAACATCCGCAGTTGACACTGCTCTCAGCAAAAGTAAGAAAGATGAAAACAGGGCTCGTCGAGAAGTAGGAAAGTTGGAATGAGTAGAGAAGAACACAGTTCGAAGGCAGGCCTCTCAAGAAACTGTGACTTTGAGCAGCTTATCAACAGGTGAATAGAGTCAGGAGAAAGATACTGTCAAAATATGTAATTAATATATCGAAATATGTAATTAACGAAATATGTAATTAACGATCGAAAGTTGCCTCCCCCCAAACGTCCGGGTCCGGAAGGAGGCCGAAAAGCGTCTAACTCGAGAAGTAGCAGCGTCACTAAATCGGACCAAAATCGATGATCGCGATGCCGTGTTCATCATTGCAGCAACAGTGAGCAGCTTGGGGTGCAATGTCCAAGATTTGGCGATCATTCGAAGTTCGATTCGTCGAGCTCTCCTGCGGTACCGGAGAGCAGAGACAATGGAAAAAGAAAAGGGAAACCCTTGCTGAGACGACAAAGGGACCAAAGGTCATTCATTGGAACGAAAAGCTTCTCAGTGATATCACGGGAAAGGACAAGGTCGATCAGCTTCCAGTCATCGTTATAGGAGATAAAAGCGAAAAGCTTCTAGGGGTCGCCAGGAATGATGATACTGGAGAGTCACAAGCTACTGCCACAGTTGCGTGTGTCCGGCAGGGGAAGTTGGAGGATGACCTTGTGGAGATGGGATTCGACACCACAGCTAGTAACACAGGTCGCTTTTTTATGCAGGCAGGAGGGGCCAAGGGCAAATGCCCACAAAAAGGGCCCCTCCCGTAGAAGAAGAAGAGAGCCAAAATCAAGGTCCGGGATTTTCGAGATGTCTAGACACACTGCGTTTGAAAGATGGGAGGTCATAGACAGAAGGAAAGATGGATTGAGGAAGATTGTTCCAGAGCTCACCGGTTGAGTTGATGAAAGACTGAAAATACCGATTAACCCTTGCATTAGATAGTTGGACAGAAAAGGAATCGGGAGGAACTTGTGTACTTATTGAAGAGAAACTGGGGAAAGAAGGCCTTCTCTTGGCTTGCTGCCAATACGTGGACGAAGTTATCCTGGCGACTTCGCAGCTTGCTTCTACCCCTCAAGTTCGTCGCTTAGAACTTGAATGAGCACGAAGACTTGAAAAACATAGTCACCGCTTTGAAGCTACGTTGGTTTTCTCAGCTCCAGCAAACAAACTACGGATCAACCGAAGATCTCCAAAGTGGCCAATGCAGCATTTCAGCGAAAAATTTGGTACCTGTCATAAAAACTTGTGGGGTTCTCGTTCTTCGACACCCTTTGAACTTCTAAAGATCGAAGACGTGCTTTTCTTAGATGTGGGTCCAGAGCTGTGGAAGCAGGAACCGATGTATATCGCCGCGAAGAGGATCGTAAAGAGTTTGACGGTCATCAACGACTCGGCAGAACGAGGTATCAAGCTGATCGAAGATTAGGGCCTACAACTTGCTGATTGCGAAAGACGAAGAGCAGAAGCAGTGTTTGCTTAAAGTCAATTCAGAATCACAGGAAACTCCCGGCAGCCAAGAAGCCTGTTCTCACGAGCAGCTTGACGAGGAAATTGTGAGAATCCTCGGGAGCAGGGCTGCGGGTGCATAGACAATTTTCGTTGTTTTATAAAGTGCTGAGCTGAATGTCTCCATTCCCTTCATTTGCAGTCATTTTATTTCATTTTGGGAATAAACATATGTTCCGTCTCATTTGCGTTCATTTCCCATTATTACGTAGTATTATGTAGAGTACAACTGCAAGGCACGTGCGCGACCTGTAAATGTAGTTCGATTGTTGTGATTTAGTTTTCATTTCCATATCAAGATGAAGAAAATGGCGGGGTAGCACTTTAAAAATTCCGAAGTTCAGTTTTGAGGACCACCGTAATAAATAAATAAATAAATACAGGTCGCCCTCGCTTTATGCGACTTTTCTTAATGCGATTTCGCTATTATGTGACGAACCTACATCTACCACTCTTTCGCTTTGTGCGAGAAAAATTTGCAATTATGCGACTGGCCGGATTGGATGTGCGAAGCTCGTGCGACCAGTGTAGGCGCGCGCGGGCGGACTCCGCTATGCAGTTGGTGCGAGTGGAACGGTGAGTCAGTAACCCCGCGAGGCAGCCCGCACGCTCCCTCAATCTCCCTCACTCATTGTTCATTTGTTGTGTGCGACCTAGGCTACTCGCTTTCATCTTGTAGCGTTTTTTGCCATTACAGTTGACCTTAGTGATTAGTTGATGGTGAGTATTCAAGTAAACACCTTGTTAACCTCGTTGCAGTTCCGTGCGTTGGTCTCTCTTCATACGAAGGTCAAGCTGGTGGCTCCGCCACTAGGCCTGGTTTGGTGGAGGAACGAGTTGCTCTTTTGCGCACTCCACCGCACAAAGCTAGGTATACCTGGTACACCTAGGTACATCTGGTACCGTCCTGAGCCAGGCATCTAGTCTTCTTTTGAAGACTTCAACTTTGACTTCTGTAACGTTCCTGACTCAGCCTCAGGCAGAGCTGGGCACTTGCGGTTTTTTTTGCGGTATTGCGGTACTGCGGTACTACCGTGTTGGTCGGTACCGCGGAAAGTACCGCGGGAAATTTGAATGCGGTAGCGGTACTGCTGTACTTTCAGCGATCCTTTGCGGTACTGCGTTATGCGGTACCGGTTTGGTAGTGCGGTAGTAGTACCGCAGTACCGCAGTACCGCAAAAAAACGCGCAAAAAAACGCAAGTGCCCAGCTCTGTTTGGTAGTGCGGTAGTAGTACCGCAGTACCGCAGTACCGCAAAAAAACGCGCAAAAAAACGCAAGTGCCCATCTCTGTAAATCAGACCTGAGGTCCTTTGGAAGCTGGTTAAAAAGTTTTGGCCTCCTGACAACCAGGTTATTTCCCTTCAGTGTTGAGGAGGTCCCTTGTCGGGCTTTTAATTTAAGAACACTACACATCCTGCCTTTCCTATTTTCCAGTGTTGTTTGAATGGTAATTGGGTTTAGTTTGAGGTTTGGTACCAGTTTTTCGATCATTTTCCATATGTAGTTTATGGTGTACCTCTCTCTTCTTCTTTCCATGAGTAAAGATTTAGTTTATGTAGTCTTTCTCAGTAGCTCAGTTCTTTGCAGCCATCAATCTTAGTTGTGAAATACCTGTTATTATTTGTTTTAATGTTCTTTTTTAGATAATGTCAGATGATTGTTTTATTTTATTAGGTGATTTTTCATTGGATTTGTTTTGTGTCAGAAAATATTTTTTGGGTCTAGTATGCGAACTTTTTGGAAGACAACCCCCGCATAAAGCGAGGGCGACCTATATATATATGTATATATATATATATATATATATATACAGGGCGTCCCCAAAAAATGTATACACACTTTAACAGCTGATAGCTCAATTGATGTTTCTTTCTTTCCAAGTTAAACCCATTAGAATTAATAATGGCAGTCAGACTAAGCTTTGAACAAAGGAAATTCATTCTAAAATGCTACTGGAAGTGTGAAAACGCAGTTGAAGTGCAAAGACAGTTTAGGAGGGAGTTTCAAAGAGATCCACCAACGCGACTTACCATCACTCGAATTACAGATAAGTTTGAAGCCGATGGAACTGTTCAGAATGTCCACAAGAAGCGTTCCGGAAGACCACGGACATCGACAAGCCCCACAAAGCAAGAAAGAGTACTGGAAACGTATCACCAAAGTCCAAGAAAATCTGTGCGGCAAGCGAGTCGTGAGGTAGGAATTTCAGAATCGTCTGTCCAACGCATTTTGAAGCGCTGTCAATGGAAAAGTTACATTCCAAGATTAGTCCATGCTATTAATGAAGATGATCCGGACCGAAGAGTGGAGTATTGCGAGTGGTACTTGGCACGATGTGGATGTGGACTGGACGAAGTGGTTTCGTAGAATACCCTCCGCGTTCACCAGACCTCACACCACTAGACTTTTTTTTATGGGGATACTTAAAAGACAAAGTCTACGCTATAAAACCTGCAACAGTCGCTGAATTGAGAGCAGCCATTGAACGAGAATGCACACAAATACCAAACGAAATGTTTCGTGATGTTTGCGATTCCATTGCTTCGCGTTATCAGCAGTGCCTGGACCAGAACGGACGTCAGTTTGAAAACAGGCGTTGACAAAACAATTAAATAATGTCTGTAGATTCTATTACATTTTGAAAATGAAATGTATTTTAATAAACACTGCCTTTATAAGTATTTAAAGTGTGTATACATTTTTTTGGGACGCCCTGTATATATACACACAGGGATGGTCAAAAGTCATGATCGGGGCGTTTAGAAGTGTATATGAATTAGAAATGAAAAATGTGTTCCAAAGAATATTAACGACGGAATTTACACAAATTTGCCAAATTTGCTTTCAGAATCAGCTAGGCCTACGATAATCACCTTCGGCTTAGCCTAGGCTATGTGGTATGGAAACAAACTTTATAATGACGTAGGCTATCAAACCTTCAACATGGCGGATACAAGTTCTTTTACAATCGAGGAGCGTCTTGTTGTGAGTGTTTGGGTATACGAAAAAGAACGTACTGATAAAACTTATAATGATATAAGAGAAAACTTTACAATGCGTTTTATAAAGCAGCTCCGACTGAAGCAATGTACGTAAAATAGAGAAAAAAACATTCACAAATGGACTGTTTTTAGATGCCAAATGATGTAGGAGACCGCAGAAATATGTGGACGTTAGTGTCAGTTCTTCAATCAGCCAAGAAATCAACTGAGAAACGATCTGCTGAATTCAATATTCCAAAAACTTCCATGAGACGTTTGATGAAGAAAGAAGGCTACCATAAGTATATGCCCGTATTTATCAATACCTAATTATCTGATTATATGACTGTACGGTAGGGTGTGACAGTTGCCCCAACTTTGTCCTACAATGCTGTTCAAACCTTTGGTGTTGCATATTGACATAAAAAATACCCACGTGCAATGTTTTGAAGATTCATGCATATTCGAGTGAACACCAGCAATTTGAAAAATAGCGATTTTGCTTATACGGCATACGCGCCTATATATGAGATTACACAACCATCATAAGGGATATTAACACAAATCATTTGCCTGTCTTAATTAAAAGCTGTTATCACTAACACAAAAAAGTTAATCATTCTTATTCTCTCATGGTACATTAAGGGGTTTTATCATATATTCACAAGGTATTATTTCTCTAGAGCAAGAAACCATGATTTCTGTTCGGAAACAGATGATCGTTTGCGCTGATTAGGAACGCGGAGTCTGTCATTTTCAACTACTTGAAGGACTTCTTGAAAGCGCTCCTCATCCCTGGCAACATTAAGAAAGTCATGGCAAAGTTTTGCACCACGCTCTGCAGCCTCATTGACGACCTGAAGCTTGTCCAGAACCCGTTTCATGTCCAGGTAGTCGTCATGATCCGCCCATTCACTGGCTGGACTGTGGAGAAACTGATAGGGCATGCCTAAAATGGTGAAGAACCGGCTTGAGTCAGGCCCAATTAGGTCCATTAGGGCAGTGCCACTTTCTGGGACAGGGGGAAGATATGGCTTTCCATAGCCCCCATGATTGAGCCCCACTCTCTTAGTAACTTCAGTGCCTTCATGGCAAAGAAGGGCCTTACTCATCTCCTTTTTTGTCCTTTCTTGTACTTGGGACGAGAACAAAGCCAGTGGGGCCAACTCCTCAGTTAGGTACCAAGTGTGTCTACCGAGTGCCACACGTGCTTTGTCAACTATTGTGGCGTCATATGGGGCAAATTCAGCCAAGGTTTCGACCAAATTCAAGTCATTCAGTGGCGCACTTGCTGGAACGGGGCAAACAATCCACCATGGGACATAAACAGCGACTGTGAACACAGCAAACCGTTCTAACTTGCTGATTTGACTTTTAGTCACAACCTCGGCTTTGGGAAACTGCTCTTTGATCTGGCCTGACAAAAGAACAATCTTGAGGGTATAGAGCAGTTTAGCCATCCACCTTGCTTTGTGAAGTGCGCCGGGGTAGACCATTGTGAAGTTCACTGGCTCGGATCCTTTAGTTACAAGCAGCAGACAAAGCTCTACCAGCTCCTTGTAGTCGCCACGTGTAAATGGTTGGGCTAGAGATTCACGGAAGAAGTCAGCCATCTCCTGCTGGCGCTCCACAAACACTCCAGGCATTGCGGGGTAGTAGTATTTCTTTTTTTCATTGTACGCCAGTTGAGAGAAATGGTTCTTGAACCTAGAAATGCAATTATTGGGATTATTGTATTTCGTACTAATCTATAATATTGTTTTAGGGGTATTAAGATTGATATGATCGATCATTTGCTTGGTGTTAGTATATCTTATAAGTCTAATAAAAGAAATTCCACTAAATTTGTTAATTAGATAATAATATTCCTTGTTATTTTGTAAAGCTTATGACTCACCTCTGGAAAACCATTATGTTTGGACTTGAAGAGCCCTCCACTTTCAAGCAATCCCAGCAAACACCTAGGATGACTTCGCCCACATGCCTGCGACAGGCGCACCAGAATACGGCACGCTCTAATTCCTTTTGGAGGGAGACGCAAGCAGCTGTTTTTTGTCCTGAAAAAAAAATGTAATTGTAGATTAAGGCCACCATTTCAGGCACGTGCTTTTTGCAGATTTCTGTTAAATCATTCACTGTATTTTGGTATTAATGTCGTGATAAATTCACGCTGATATTTGAAATAGGTTTACCTGTATTGGATGAAGTTGTGTCGAAAACCATACCAACGACATTCTGTTCACACTCCCAATCGACCAGAAGTTGTTTGGTTGCTGTTGATATCAAGTCTCCTTGAACCAGGCCAGCTTTTTGAGTCAAATGCGGAAGAGGTGGGACTCCAAGAAGCTTTGTGCCATTGACACCAGACACAAGAATGGGCAGGCGGTCATCAGTGCCTTTGGAATCCAGCGTGTCCATAAGTTTACCATCCCAGTGCACCAGTACTTTGTCTGATGGTTGCCATTCATCCATGATTTTTAAACTTATTTCTGACACGATGGAAGCTCGGTATCGGTGGGCCGTCCTTGCATTTAGACTCAGCTTTGATGTATCTCCACCACATGCAGATACAAGGGAGTACACAATTGCACTCAGCTGGGTCGGCGAGATGTTGTTTCGAACACTGCATGAAACAAGTTCTGCCGACTTCAGAATATCATGGGGCACAAAAATTGAAACTCCCTCTTTCACTGTTCTCCGATGTTTTCTCTTTGGTTCAGCAGTGCTGGCCTCATCAATGTCATCGTCCTCATCAGAGCTAATAGGTGAATCAATATCAGCCTGTACATTCTCAGCATGATCACATTGCTCTCTCTCTTGTCGCTTCTCTTCTCGCATCTGCCTTTTCTGTCGCTTCTGAACCTTTTCTGTGAGTACTTTGTTTACCCCAGAGTAGGTAGCTACTCTGTCACTTAGCATGCTTTTCATAAAGAGTATGTCAGTATCGATGGCATCTTGTTCGGCCTGAGTTTTCCCCTTTTTCGCAGCCGCCATGTCTTTCAACACTGTGTTCTTATAAAATTTCATCGTCAGGCTCAATTCTGATTTCAACTTCATAATTCCAGGATCATCAGCCCGTCTTCTATCCTCATTCTTTTTCATAAGCATCATGTAGTCTTTGTCATAGTAAGTTTTAATCACTCGGCCAATATTGTTCCTGCCTGTAATGGTCGGGACATTCGCCTTCTGGTAATGCAAAAGCACATTGTCAATGGTGGCAGATAAAGCCTGGTCCCAATGCATATCCCGAAGGTTTGCTAACAGACATAGTAAGACCTGCCTATTAGTTGGCAGTTCGCAGCCCTTTATTTCCTTTTCTTCTTCTCGGGGTACGGTGCCCAATAACATTCTGACATACTCATCATCTTGCCGTGTATCCATGATTAAATTCTCTATTCACAACATCAAATCACTGTCAAGGGAAAAGAAAAGAGCATCATTAAAATTAAATGCAATAAAATAATACGTGGAAAATTTGTGGGTCAGCGTTCCAGACCCGGAAATGAAAATCTGATAAAATGTGCTATTTTCACACTTATTTATGAAGTTCATAAGCTGAAATAGCAATACTTGCTGGTACGACGGTGCTAGCTCAAACATGCACCGATCTCCAAGAAAATTTACAAGGGTGTTTCCTAGATAAATACACAACACTAAAACTTTGAACAGCATTGTAGGACCATTTTTTGATTTTTGGAGGGCAACGGTCACACCCTACTGTACGGCGACAGTCATGTCAAATTTTATTGCGTGAATTTCCAATCTTAGCTTCTCGTCGAAACATTAGGTTCACTGACGAATGTGCCATATATCTTAGCACGACGTCTCGGAATGTTTATTTCTGGGTGAATGAAAATCTCCATTTCTTTTTAAGAAATAGCGCAACACCCTCCCCATGTTTTGATGTGTGCTGGTGTAACCTGTGAACTGACTGTTAGCCTATATTTTTTCGATGTGAGTGTGGGTGGTGAAAGTTGTCTGGAGATGTTGTCTCATTGGTTAATTCTCAAACTTGAGAAAGTATGCCTTGTGAACAGTGTTATTTTACAAGACGGTGCACCAGCCCATTATGCTATTAACGTGCGTAATTTCCTAACCAACCAATTTCTGACTGCGGATGTTATGCGGATATTACCTCAAATAAATTATGCAATTTACAATTAAATTAGCTTATAAGGCCCAGTCATGCACATTTCATGTAAAGTATTAATTATTAATGAACAAACACATATATAAACCTCAAAATATAAATAAATACCTGGTAACAGAAAATTTAATGAAACTTGTTTCATTGAATTTTCTGTGGCTGAAACTCTTGAGAAAGTTATTATTTTTATCATAATGAAAACATTAATATTCATTTTAATTCTTATGCATTGCCTGCCATGATAGTAGTCTAATATCACGAAATTTGAAAAATTATGTCATATATTACTAATTCTATATTATATTAATAGATTAACTAAACATCCGCATCCGCATCCGCGGATATTGAAATTAAAGATCTGCATCCGCATCCGCATCCGCAGATGTTGAACAACTGACATTTGGTCCACCACTAATATATACAGCGTGTCCCAAAGAAATGTATACCCACTTTGTTCGATAATACCAGCTATGAGGATAATAAATATATTACTTTTTATATGTTTTTTAATAAATAATTTTCTCCTGAATCTAAATATGTAATTATTTTTATTAAAAATTGAAAAACAAAAAAGTTACAGATGTTTAAATTATAATTATTATTTTCGAGACTTCATGTGCGATATTTTCTAATATTTTTGCACGTATACGAGATAAGTTTGAAACCGACGGCACTGTGCAAAACTTACAAAAACAACGTTCTGGAAGACGTCGAACATCTTAGATAAAGTGTCATTTAACCATGGAATTTGTAAATTTTTTGAATTAACTAATAATTACAACATTTATGCTTCAATATCAACACTAAACATAAGTATCTCAAAACAGTCGGTTAAAATATTAGAAAATATCGCACATGAAGTCTCGAAAATAATAATTATAATTTAAACATCTGTAACTTTTTTGTTCTTCAATTTTTAATAAAAATAATTACATATTTAGATTCAGGAGAAAATTCTTTATAAAAAAACATATAAAAAGTAATATATTTATTATCCTCATAGCTGGTATTATCGAACAAAGTGGGTATACATTTCTTTGGGACACGCTGTATATTGCTTTTTATGTTTTTTAATAAATAATTTTCTCCTGAATCTAAATATGTAATTATTTTTATTAAAAATTGAAAAACAAAAAGTTACAGATGTTTAAATTATAATTATTATTTTCGAGACTTCATGTGCGATATTTTCTAATATTTTTGCACGTATACGAGATAAGTTTGAAACCGACGGCACTGTGCAAAACTTACAAAAACAACGTTCTGGAAGACGTCGAACATCTTAGATAAAGTGTCATTTAACCATGGAATTTGTAAATTTTTTGAATTAACTAATAATTGCAACATTTATGCTTCAATATCAACACTAAACATAAGTACCTCAAAACAGTCGGTTAAAATATTAGAAAATATCGCACATGAAGTCTCGAAAATAATAATTATAATTTAAACATCTGTAACTTTTTTGTTCTTCAATTTTTAATAAAAATAATTACATATTTAGATTCAGAAGAAAATTCTTTATTAAAAAACATATAAAAAGTAATATATTTATTATCCTCATAGCTGGTATTATCGAACAAAGTGGGTATACATTTCTTTGGGACACGCTGTATTTATTATCCTCATAGCTGGTATTATCGAACAAAGTGGGTATACATTTCTTTGGGACACGCTGTATATAAGATGTATTTTAAAAAGCTATTTGCTGGGATGTAAATAAATAATTTTTAGTAAATAATAAATACCTAAGCGGGCGAATTGAAATTAGCTCGTGGGCGAAATTTCGCCCGCGGGCGAGGGTTTCCCCACCCCTGGTTTACACGTTCAATTGGTCGTATAGATACTGCCGTGTTCCACGTATAATTGCATTCGACACCAAGTGCGCCGTAAAGCTTTTCGAAGCATTTCAGGCGAAATGGCTAAGAATATGTGAAGAATTTCCATTTTTAACTCTTAACAGAGTGCATGCGGATGTGGCTAAGTTTGTTCTTCACCAAAGACCACAACTAGTTATCACAAGTTGTGAGGTTGGGGCTTCTGGGAGGCCAGTTAAGAGATCCTCCTCGCCCAGTTGGTTGTTGGAAATTGGTTGGTTAGGAAATTACGCACGTTAATAGCATAATGGGCTGGTGCACCGTCTTGTAAAATAACACTGTTCACAAGGCCTACTTTCTCAAGTTTGAGAATTAACCAATGAGACAACATCTCCAGACAACTTTCACCACTCACACTCACATCGAAAAAATATAGGCCAACAGTCAGTTCACAGGTTACACCAGCACACATCAAAACATGGGGAGGGTGTTGCGCTATTTCTTAAAAAGAAATGGAGATTTTCATTCACCCAGAAATAAACATTCCGAGACGTCGTGCTAAGATATATGGCACATTCGTCAGTGAACCTAATGTTTCGACGAGAAGCTAAGATTGGAAATTCACGCAATAAAATTTGACATGACTGTCGCCGTACAGTCATATAATCAGATAATTAGGTATTGATAAATACGGGCATATACTTATGGTAGCCTTCTTTCTTCATCAAACGTCTCATGGAAGTTTTTGGAATATTGAATTCAGCAGATCGTTTCTCAGTTGATTTCTTGGCTGATTGAAGAACTGACTCCTCTAAATAAGCACTAACGTCCATATATTTCTGCGGTCTCCTACATCATTTGGCATCTAAAAACAGTCCATTTGTGAATGTTTTTTTCTCTATTTTACGTACATTGCTTCAGTCGGAGCTGCTTTATAAAACGCATTGCAAAGTTTTCTCTTATATCATTATAAGTTTTATCAGTACGTTCTTTTTCGTATACCCAAACACTCACAACAAGACGCTCCTCGATTGTAAAAGAACTTGTATCCGCCATGTTGAAGGCTTGATAGCCTACGTCATTATAAAGTTTGTTTCCATACCACATAGCCTAGGCTAAGCCGAAGGTGATTATCGTAGGCCTAGCTGATTCTGAAAGCAAATTTGGCAAATTTGTGTAAATTCCGTCGTTAATATTGTTTGGAACACATTCTTCATTTCTAATTCATATACACTTCTAAACGCCCCGATCACGACTTTTGACCATCCCTGTGTGTATATATATATATATATATATAGGTCGCCCTCGCTTTATGCGGGGGTTGCCTTCCAAAAAGTTCGCATACTAGACCCAAAAAAAAATTTCTGACACAAAACAAATCCAATGAAAAATCACCTAATAAAATAAAACAATCATCTGACATTATCTAAAAAAGAACATTAAAACAAATAATAACAGGTATTTCACAACTAAGATTGATGGCTGCAAAGAACTGAGCTACTGAGAAAGACTACATAAACTAAATCTTTACTCATGGAAAGAAGAAGAGAGAGGTACACCATAAACTACATATGGAAAATGATCGAAAAACTGGTACCAAACCTCAAACTAAACCCAATTACCATTCAAACAACACTGGAAAATAGGAAAGGCAGGATGTGTAGTGTTCCTAAATTAAAAGCCCGACAAGGGACCTCCTCAACACTGAAGGGAAATAACCTGGTTGTCAGGAGGCCAAAACTTTTTAACCAGCTTCCAAAGGACCTCAGGAACGTTACAGAAGTCAAAGTTGAAGTCTTCAAAAGAAGACTAGATGCCTGGCTCAGGACGGTACCAGATGTACCTAGGTGTACCAGGTATACCTAGCTTTGTGCGGTGGAGAGCGCAAAAGAGCAACTCGTTCCTCCACCAAACCAGGCCTAGTGGCGGAGCCACCAGCTTGACCTTCGTATGAAGAGAGACCAACGCACGGAACTGCAACGAGGTTAACAAGGTGTTTACTTGAATACTCACCATCAACTAATCACTAAGGTCAACTGTAATGGCAAAAACACGCTACAAGATGAAAGCGAGTAGCCTAGGTCGCACACAACAAATGAACAATGAGTGAGGGAGATTGAGGGAGCGTGCGGGCTGCCTCGCGGGGTTACTGACTCACCGTTCCACTCGCACCAACTGCATAGCGGAGTCCGCCCGCGCGCGCCTACACTGGTCGCACGAGCTTCGCACATCCAATCCGGCCAGTCGCATAATTGCAAATTTTTCTCGCACAAAGCGAAAGAGTGGTAGATGTAGGTTCGTCACATAATAGCGAAATCGCATTAAGAAAAGTCGCATAAAGCGAGGGCGACCTGTATTTATTTATTTATTTATTACGGTGGTCCTCAAAACTGAACTTCGGAATTTTTAAAGTGCTACCCCGCCATTTTCTTCATCTTGATATGGAAATGAAAACTAAATCACAACAATCGAACTACATTTACAGGTCGCGCACGTGCCTTGCAGTTGTACTCTACATAATACTACGTAATAATGGGAAATGAACGCAAATGAGACGGAACATATGTTTATTCCCAAAATGAAATAAAATGACTGCAAATGAAGGGAATGGAGACATTCAGCTCAGCACTTTATAAAACAACGAAAATTGTCTATGCACCCGCAGCCCTGCTCCCGAGGATTCTCACAATTTCCTCGTCAAGCTGCTCGTGAGAACAGGCTTCTTGGCTGCCGGGAGTTTCCTGTGATTCTGAATTGACTTTAAGCAAACACTGCTTCTGCTCTTCGTCTTTCGCAATCAGCAAGTTGTAGGCCCTAATCTTCGATCAGCTTGATACCTCGTTCTGCCGAGTCGTTGATGACCGTCAAACTCTTTACGATCCTCTTCGCGGCGATATACATCGGTTCCTGCTTCCACAGCTCTGGACCCACATCTAAGAAAAGCACGTCTTCGATCTTTAGAAGTTCAAAGGGTGTCGAAGAACGAGAACCCCACAAGTTTTTATGACAGGTACCAAATTTTTCGCTGAAATGCTGCATTGGCCACTTTGGAGATCTTCGGTTGATCCGTAGTTTGTTTGCTGGAGCTGAGAAAACCAACGTAGCTTCAAAGCGGTGACTATGTTTTTCAAGTCTTCGTGCTCATTCAAGTTCTAAGCGACGAACTTGAGGGGTAGAAGCAAGCTGCGAAGTCGCCAGGATAACTTCGTCCACGTATTGGCAGCAAGCCAAGAGAAGGCCTTCTTTCCCCAGTTTCTCTTCAATAAGTACACAAGTTCCTCCCGATTCCTTTTCTGTCCAACTATCTAATGCAAGGGTTAATCGGTATTTTCAGTCTTTCATCAACTCAACCGGTGAGCTCTGGAACAATCTTCCTCAATCCATCTTTCCTTCTGTGTATGACCTCCCATCTTTCAAACGCAGTGTGTCTAGACATCTCGAAAATCCCGGACCTTGATTTTGGCTCTCTTCTTCTTCTACGGGAGGGGCCCTTTTTGTGGGCATTTGCCCTTGGCCCCTCCTGCCTGCATAAAAAAAGCGACCTGTGTTACTAGCTGTGGTGTCGAATCCCATCTCCACAAGGTCATCCTCCAACTTCCCCTGCCGGACACACGCAACTGTGGCAGTAGCTTGTGACTCTCCAGTATCATCATTCCTGGCGACCCCTAGAAGCTTTTCGCTTTTATCTCCTATAACGATGACTGGAAGCTGATCGACCTTGTCCTTTCCCGTGATATCACTGAGAAGCTTTTCGTTCCAATGAATGACCTTTGGTCCCTTTGTCGTCTCAGCAAGGGTTTCCCTTTTCTTTTTCCATTGTCTCTGCTCTCCGGTACCGCAGGAGAACTCGACGAATCGAACTTCGAATGATCGCCAAATCTTGGACATTGCACCCCAAGCTGCTCACTGTTGCTGCAATGATGAACACGGCATCGCGATCATCGATTTTGGTCCGATTTAGTGACGCTGCTACTTCTCGAGTTAGACGCTTTTCGGCCTCCTTCCGGACCCGGACGTTTGGGGGGAGGCAACTTTCGATCGTTAATTACATATTTCGTTAATTACATATTTCGATATATTAATTACATATTTTGACAGTATCTTTCTCCTGACTCTATTCACCTGTTGATAAGCTGCTCAAAGTCACAGTTTCTTGAGAGGCCTGCCTTCGAACTGTGTTCTTCTCTACTCATTCCAACTTTCCTACTTCTCGACGAGCCCTGTTTTCATCTTTCTTACTTTTGCTGAGAGCAGTGTCAACCGTGTTCATGTGACCCTTTCCTCCATTTCGCTGTGAAAAGAGGAACAGCTTGTCCTTTTTGTTGTTGGCCATTTTGAACGGAGAAAAAACTTGAATAAGAAGAGTAAGACTAAGAAGAGTAAGAAGAAAGATGAGCAGTAAGAAATAACTTTTTGCCTCCGATCGACTCCCTCCTTTAAAACGTGGAACAATGTTCGCTCTCTTCAGGATGCTCCGGTATTTCTCCCATGTCTAGTGATCGCTACTGAGTGTACTATATATAAATTAGTTTCCCTTTAGCTCGTGTGATATTATCTGTCGTGAGGTCAAGTCCGTTATACTTTCCCCTTGTAATTCGTCTTCATAGGACACATTTTTATTGCATATCAGTTCATCAATTTTGAGGATACTGAAAGATGATTCATACTGAGCCATTAATATTTCAGATACTTTTTTTACATCATCGGCTAATGCATTATTTTCATTCTCCAAAGGTCCGATAGTCGCATAAGTTTTGTCTTCCCTTTTTCAAAATTATAGAAGCATTTTCAGTCAACCTTTATCCCTTCTATATCGTCGTCTTCTCTTTCTCTGTATGCTTCTTAAATTAGACACTCTATGTAGCGATCTATGCTCTCCAGTTTTTCATTTATTATTTTTCTGATGTTGCTTTTGCAGTTCTTAATTGTTCATTCACTCTTTTTCTCTTGCGGAACATTGACCAATTTTGTCTCTCAAACTTGTTTCTCTTTCCTCTTTGTTGATTTTTTAGGAGATATTTTTTCCACACTTTTTCGTGTCTTCTCGAGAGTTATTACTATCTCTTCTGTTTTATTTTCATCAAAAATGGTTTCCAAGTCTATTGCTTCCATGCTGGATATAATGCCTTTCGAGTTTATAGCCTCGAAGTGAAGATTCAAAATTTTTAATTTGCCCCTTTCTAGGCTGTGTTCTTTCCTTTCTTGTTGCTTTAATGTTGGTTATTATTTCAATAATGTGATTTGATATTATAGTTGAAGATTATTTGTCACCATATATAATATATATATGGCGTCTAGGTGGTATAGCGGTTAGCATCGCTGACTATGAATCCACTGGCACCGGGTTTGATTCATGGCGAAAGTAGTCAGCGCGCAGTTTACCCAGCTGTTCATCCTTCCAGAAAAAAAAGGTTGGTAGATAAATGGGTATCCTGTGTGGCCTAGTGATTAAGACGCTGGGCTGCCAATCAGAAGGTCGTGAGATCGAGTCCGGGCAAGTACTTTGTAATTTCTGACCACCCGTAGTGGGTCGTATTTCGAATTCTATGTTAAGCTGTGCAGTAGGTTCAAAGTGGAGCAACAAGCTTGACTTTCGTCAGAATGAACAATTCTGGCGGAAGCAAAACCAACATCAACCAAGGTATATCGACTGTATATGTGTGTATATATATATATATAATAGGCTAATGCTCTCTGTGTCTGTCTGTCCCACCCTAAAACACGGAAACGGCTCCTCAAGAGGAAAAAAATATTAGGTAAACGTTGCTTAAAATTAATCGAAACCTAGGGAAATATTATAATCTATTTTCTCTATGTACATACTGTATATGTAACTCAAATCGGATAATGTATGTTTGTGTGTGTTCATTCCGAGAAATATTATTCTTTCCAAGTTTCCTTGTAAGCTCAAGAAATTTTGTACACAAGTAGTTACATACCTTTTTTACAAGTTCTTATTTTTCCACATAGTCTCCATCCTTTTCTACGGCTTTCCTCCACCTCGAAACAAGGGCCTTTATTCCTTGCTGGTAAAAGTCCGCTGGGTTCCGCTAGAGCCACCTCTTAACCTCTTCAATGACCTCATCGTCACTCTGAAACTTTCTTCCACAAATAGCATCCTTCATTGGCTCAAACAAATGGAAATCTGAACGTGCCAGATCGGGCTGTATGGAGGGTGGGGTAACAGAGTCAAGCGCATTTCTGTGATGGCTTCTCTTGTTTGCAAACTGTTGTGTGGTCTCGCGTTATCGTGCAAAAAAAGGACTTCTTCCAGTTTTCTCTCCGGTCGAACTCGCTTTATACTTCTCTGGAATCTCTGTAGGGTAGCAATATATGCCTCTTAGTTGATTGTTTGTCCTTTCTTCATAATGTCCACCAGAATCACCCCTTTCATGTCCCAGAAGATGGTGGCCATAACCTTTCCTACAGAGGGAGCCAGTTTGAACTTATTCTTGCGTGGGGAGTCTGCGTGATGCCACTCCATGGATTGGCGTTTTGTTTCAGGTTCAAAGTGGTGCACCCAAGTCTCAGCCCCAGTCATAATTCGTGAAAGAAAATCATCCCCTTCTGTCTCGTATCGAACCAACGACTCGGAAGCAATTTTTTTTCTTTGGGCTTTGTGATCTTCAGTCAGTTCGCGAGGAACAAACTGTGAACATACTTTTGAGTATCCCAGTTGCTGAATTATCGTATTCACACTTCCTTCACTAATTCCTAGCTCCAGTGATAGCTTCTTGTATGTGACGCGCCGATTTGATCGAATGATGCTGTTAGCACGTTGCACAATGTGAGATGTGACAGCCGATGCCGGGTGACCGCTGCGTGGCTCATCATCGAGGCTGGCTCTTCCTCTCTCCGATGATCTCACACATTTAGACGCGCGTCCAACTGTGCTTCGATCAACAACAGCATCTCTGTAAACGTTTTGTAGACGTTTGTGAATATTTCCAACTGTTTCTTTCTCTGCGGTTAAGAACTCGATAACAGCTCTCTGTTTACGACGCACATCACTGTCAGACGCCATTTCGAAACTGCGTTAACCATCGGTTTTATACAAGGGTGTTTAAAAGCGGTTTTATACAAGGAAGGGAGGTTCAAACTGGAAAATTCCGGTTATGTGAAACGCAGAAAGTTCAAACTTACGACTGAAAAGACATTTCAGCCCCATGGCCTATTATTTAGCTAAGAAAAAAGGGTGGGACAAAATATATTGAATGCCCCTAGTGTATATTTATATATATATATATATATATATATATATATATATATATATATATATATATATATATATACACGGCATATATGGGGATGAAGCTCTATCGCACGATGATATTAATGGCACATGGATTTCTTTTTATAGTTATCTCAGACGCTTACAATCGAGTAATATCCCATTACATAAAAAGAGATTGGCGAAGTCTATTAAACCTCGACGATAGAATGCTGAAATTAAAAGTAGTTTAACGTTACAAAAAATTTAAATTTAAAGAAACAAATAATTTGTCCGATGAAAATGTGTACACGTTGTGGACTATGAGCTATATATGTCCAGTGAACCAAATTAAATCGAATCCGAAGGAATTCTATAATTATGTTAGGAATTAAAAAGTAACTTCGTAGACCATTGGTCCACTCATAGGTCAAAACAACGAAAACATTTTCGGTATGAACAACATTCCTGTTCCTGTAATTATGCTCAGTGATGATCATTAAAAGCTTCACGATTTCATCATTAGTGAAAGCGAAGTACTCTCGGCCACAAGTAAAATTAATCCCAATAAAACTCCAGGTCCAGATAAGCTCTACCCTTGGATACTTAAAGAAATGAACTGCGCAATAGTTTCTCCTCTTACATATATATTTAATAATAATAATAATAATAATAATAAAATAATAATAAATCGTTACAGTATGGAGAAGTTCTGATGGGAAACTCGTAAACATTACGCCAATATTTAAAAAATGCGGCATATCGCTTTCCGGAAATTATCGCCTCATTAGTCTGACTTTAGTAGGTTGGTAAGCTTATGGAAACGACCATTCTGGACAAAATAGTAAATTATTTGCAAAGGAATAATTTAATTAAAGATTCTCAGCATGGCTTTCGACGTAATCGTTCTTGTCTTACTAATTTGCTCGACTTTTTTAATGATATTGTAAATACTGGTGTATATATGACGAGAGAAAAATAGTAGATGTTATATATTTTCATTTTTAGAAGGCGTTTGATAAAGTGCCACATGGGAGATTATCAGCTAGACTTTATTCTCACCGAATTGATGGTCATGTTTTCAAATTAATTAAAAATTGGTTTAGCGGACGTAGGTAAATAAAGAGTGGTTTTAATGATAAAGCGTTTAACTGGACGTGTAACTACCGGCGTGCCTCACGGATCGGTTCTGGGTCCAGTTCTCTTTATTATTTATATCAGTGACATCGACATAGTAATTAACAGTATAATTTTAAAATCTGGATGATACCAAACTAGGGGGACGAACAAAATCAGCGGCAGAACGTTTGCAGATTCAAGAAGATATTAATAAGTTACCTGAGTGAGAAGAAATTTGGCAAATGAACTTTAATATAGATAAATGTAAAACGTTGCATATCGGTAGAAACAATATTAAGGAAAGGGCGACAAGACACTAACTAGTGTTACGGAAGAGAAAGAGTTCGGTATTATTGTTGACGACGCTCTCAAATCGAGTAAGCAATGAATCGAATTGTATAGTTAAGCAAATAGAATCTTAGGATTTATTGGTAGATTATTTGAATTTAAGTCGGAGAAAACAATGCTAACATTATATAATTCCTTAGTACACCCCACCTGGATTATTGCGTTCAGTTCAGATCCCCATATTTACGGCAGGACATAGACAGAATGGAGAGGGTGCTACTGTAGTATGCGGTCTACCTACGATTGGTTAGGTTTAATCATGATATTTTTGTTAAAACTAACGAAAATATCATGACTAAACCTAACCAATCGTCAAGGGCGATTAACAGTGGGATGTAAACAAGCAATTAGCAAACAAGATAAGAAACTATACTTCAAAGGTAGACCGCCGAATCGTAGGTAGACCGCATACTACAGTAGCACCATGGAGAGAGAGTGCAGCGACGAGCTACAAAGATGATTCCGAGACTTAGAAACAAATCATACACTTCCCATTTAGAAACGTTAAATTTACTCTCCCTCGTTAAAAGGCGAATTCGAGGAGATTTAATCCAGGTTTTTTTTTAAATGATTAATTAAAGGTTTTGATAATGTCGAAGCGAAAAAAATATTTCACCTTCAAGAATGCAGATAGAACTCGTGGTAATGGTTTGAAATTAGTGGGTAAACATTTTAATTATAATGAAGCTAAAAACATTTTCTTCAATCATATAGTTAATTTGTGGAATGGATTGTCAGCAAGCATAGTTGAAAGTAACTTGGTCGAGTCCTTTGAAGAGAGACTAGATGCTTATCTTGCCTTAAACCCTCAGTAAGAAGCATTTGTTAGCGCATAAAAGTATTGTAGAATTTCATTCGGATTCTCTCCTCTTTGCTTTAAAATTTTCACTTATCTTTAAATTTTCTTCCATCTTCAACCTTCCTCTTTAAACAAACAACCTCGTAGGGACCAGCCGGTCTGTTGCTGTTTGAGTGTCCTTTGTATTCTTTGTGTGTGTGTGTGTGTATATATATATATATATATATATATATATATATTTTAACTGCAAACAACACACAGTATAATTAATGTAAAGAACGACGCTTGTATAGAAGAGCGTTCCGCACAAGATGAGGAGAAAGAACAAACAAATGAAAAATGAGGTAACTACCCGGGAATCGAACCTGGGATCTTCCAATTGCCGGTCAGATATGCTAACCACTACACCATGGGCCTCGATTAATCAGAAGTCGTAATTCTCCTACATACGAGCAGAAACCAATGCCCTGAGGGGACGCCTCCCGCCGGTCGCACATATATACATTTTAACTGCAAACAACACACAGTATAATTAATGTGAAGAACGACGCTTGTATAGAAGAACGTTCCGCACAAGATGAGGAGAAAGAACGAACAAATGAAAAATGAGGTAACCACCCGGGAATCGAACCCGGGATCTTCCGATTGCCGGTCAGATATGCTAACCACTACACCATGGGCCTCGATTAATCAGAAGTCGTAATTCTCCTACATACGAGCAGAAACCAATGCCCTGAGGGGACACCTCCCGCATGTCGCACATATATACATTTTAACTGCAAACAACACACAGTATAATTAATATGAAGAACGACGCTTGTATAGAAGAACGTTCCGCACAAGATAAGGAGAAAGAACGAACAAATGAAAAATGAGGTAACCACCCGGGAATCGAACCCGGGATCTTCCGATTGCCGGTCAGAATGCTAACCACTACACCATGGGCCTCGATTAACCAGAAGTCGTAATTCTCCTACATACGAGCAGAAACCAATGCCCTGAGGGGACACCTCCCGCATGTCGCACATATATACATTTTAACTGCAAACAACACAGTATAATTAATGTAAAGAACGACGCTTGTATAGAAGAACGTTCCCCACAAGATGAGGAGAAAGAACGAACAAATGAAAAATGAGGTAACCACCCGGGAATCGAACCCGGGATCTTCCGATTGCCGGTCAGATATGATAACCACTACACCATGGTCCTCACTCGATCAGAAGTCGTAATTCTCCTACATACGCGCAGAAACCAATGCCTCACCTTGCGCGGAATGTTCTCCTATACCAGCGTCGTTCTTTACGTTAATTATACTGCGTGTTCTTTGCAGTTGAAATGTGTATATATAGGTGCGACATGCGGGAGGTGCCCCCCTCGGGGCATTGGTTTCTGCGCGTATGTAGGAGAATTACGACTTCTGATCGAGTGAGGACCATGGTGTAGTAGTTATCATATCTGACCGGCAATCGGAAGATCCCGGGTTCGATTCCCGGGTGGTTACCTCATTTTTTTCATTTGTTCGTTCTCCCTCCTCATCTTGCGCGGAATGTTCTCCTATACAAGCGTCGTTCTTTACGATATATATATATATATATGGAAGAGGAGGTTCACAGATATTATAACACTGTTTTATTTGCATCTGTAAAAAACGTTTCAAACATTCCTTTTCATCCTCATTATTTATATAATATTTGTACATGGTACAATTATTCTATTATAAAATTTAAAAAAAATTATATTTACACATTAAACATTTAATACCACAAAAACTTTAAATTTTTTAACAATATACGCGTCACCAAGCTCGTCTAACCTTTTAACTTTTTTAACAAGATCTTAAAATTACGTTACGAGAATTCGTTATGCAATATATGAATTTAAAATTAAAGTTATGACTTTTTTGTACTTTCTAACTCCATCATTTGTTAGATTTAATTATCCAAATTTAAAGTTTAACATTGTTTGCCTTTTTGTTACAAAATATATATTTATTTTATTGAGAAATTAAGTTTACAGAGTTCCGAAAATAGTATTTCCATCTTCAGTTGAATGCAGATCAGAATGTGCTTTCTTAAACATTGATCACTATTCAAAGGAAATCTTAAGTGTTGTTCCTCGTTTTATATAGTAATAATAATAATAAATCATTGAGGAGGGTCAGAAACTGGCACAGCGCTCAGGTCAACCAATGCGGCCTATTGATCTAACTCTTGTAGTACTATTACCACCATCATCGGGATTCGAACCCTGACCTTAATGTCTTCCCTTTACTCATAGGGAAACGTTGTTCCCCACAGAGCTATTGTTTCTGGCGTTTTTATACCAACATTGCACACGTTTTCCGACAAAACAGGCTTCTCAATATATATATACAGTAAATATATATATATATATATATATATATATATATATATATATATAATATACATACGCCTCAGTAGTGTTGTGGTTAACATCGCTGACTACAAATCCATCGGCCGCGGGATTGAGACCAGGTGACGGCAGGCGGCGCGCAGCAAAACCCAGCTGTGCATCCTTCCACACAGTAAAAAAAATGTTTGGTAAATAAATGGGTACCCTAGTGGTTAAGATGCTGGGCTGCTGAGATCGAGATCGGGCGAGGACTTTGTAATTTCTGACCACCCGTGATGGGACGTGGTTGGGATTCCACGTTAAACTGTAGGTCTAAGGTGGAGCGATAAGCTTGACCTTCGTCAGAATGAACAATTCGGACGGAACCCAAACCAAGGTTAACCAAGGTTATATATATATATATATTAATATATATATATATATTATATATATATATATATTATATATATATATTATATATATATGGTGTTCATAAATTATCTTTCCATATTCAATTCAATTTCAGTTGAATTTGTAAAGATAATATATGGACACCAAGGAAATATTGAATGAAGGTGACAGAGAAAAATTACAAAACGACATTGAAATATTATTCCAGAGGGCAGAAGACAACAATATGAAGTTCAGCGAAGAAAAATTCCAACTTCTAAGATATGATAATAACAAGGTGCTACAGAATAAAGGATACAAAACTCTGCAAACCAGACAGATAACACCAAATCCACAAGTCAAAATTACAACAGCTATATATATACTGTGTATATATATGCAGGGTGTCCCATAAGTACGGCATCATAGGAGAAATTCATATTTTTCTATTTCTACAAACCATACTTCATATTTTTCTCTTTCTACAGGCCATAATGTCTGTGAGCAAGGAAGAACGAATCCAGACAATTCTACTCATAGGAAATCGGAGTCAAAGAGAGGCCGCTGCTGAATTTAACAGACTGCATCCAGACCGCGAGCCAATAACACAGAGTTGTGTTAGCAGACCTGTTGCAAAGTTTAAGGAAACAGGATCCATAGAAGATAAACCACGCAGTGGACCTTCAAGGAGGTCCACTGACGATGATACAGCGACTGCTATCCTGGCTCATTTTAATAGAAGTCCCAATAAGTCTCTTCGGCGATTGTCCGCCGAGACAGGAGTGTCGAAAAGTAGCATCCATCGCATTCTTCAGGCTCACAAATGGCATCCATATAAACTTCAGGTCCTACAGAAATTAAGCGAAGATGATCCCGACCGGCGGATGGAATTTTGTGAATGGGCTACGGAACAATACATATTGAGCACGTTCTGTAAATAAAAGCTTTTGTTTTGCATTTTTTTATTATTTTTCCTATGATGCCGGACTTATGGGACACCCTGTATATATATATATATATATATATATATTATATATATATATATATATATATTATATAATATTAGTGATGGATCGAATAACCGCAACCGCAACCGCACTACAACCGCACAAAAATTCACAACCGCAACCGTAACCGCAACCGCCGTTCCATAAGTGCGGTTGCGGTTGTAAAAGCTTAGTTAATTTTAACCCTGAACAAACCCTGAACCAGTCAAAAAGCAGCCAAAAAGAGCCCGAATGACTGATTCTCCTGAGCCAAGTTCTTCAAAGTCGTCACTACTGGACTCGATGAACGCATTTTTGAGTTCAAGCAGTGAAGAAGAAGAAAGTTCACCAAGGATCAACAAGAAGATGCGAGTTCTTCTAGACAACTATCACAAAGAAAAAATAATTGCTCCGACGATGATCCTCTTCAGTGGTGGAAAGATAACGAACTAAATACAAAGAACTTGGCTGTATTGCAAGAACATATCTTGCTTGCCCTTCAAGTAGCATTCCGAGCGAGCAGCTCTTCAGTGGAGCGGGAACGTTGTACGATGAGAGGCGTTGCCGCTTGAAAGGTGAAAATGCAGCAAAAATATTATTCTTGAAATTCACACTGCCTGTCATTAAGTTTGACATCAGTTTTTCAATTGAATAATAATCCATAACTTTCCAATGGTGGAGGCTGGGGAAAGTGGTAGGTGGGATGAACAGTGCGATGGGTCCTCGTCCCTCATCCTGGTAACACACTTAGTGCAAAATATGGTTTTTTAATTTGACCTATTCTTTCATAATAGCTATATAAGTTTAGAATATACTTCATTTAAATAGTATTTATTTAGTAAATACCTTATGTTGAACACAAGTTTTGCAACACACAAATAGCGGTAGCGGTGTATTGCAAAACTTGTGTTCAACATAAGGTATTTACTAAATAAATACTATTTAGTATATATTATGTACCAAGTGTGGCTAAATCGCACTATAGTGGCTAAATCCAGTTAATAATTACGCATTTTTCCTAGTATATGATAACCGCAACCGCAACCGCGGTTGGAAAAAATTCGACAACCGCAAACACAACCGCAACCGCGGTTGTGAAAAACCGACCACTCGATCCATCACTAAATTATATATATATATATATAAAATGCACACCCACACGGAAAAAGAAAAATGATTCCAAGGCCTTCAGTGTATTCAGAAGTACAGGGTAACACTTCGAGGGAATGTACTTCTGAATTTGCATCATTCATTCATTTGACGTGTTTAATTGTGAAATTCATTCCATATATATATATATATATATATATATATATATATATATATATATATATATATATATATATATATATCCCATATATATATATATATATATACAGGGTGTCCCGTAAGTCTGGACCCATAGGGATTTATAATATTTTTTTTTATTATGTTATTATTATTATTTTATTATTATTATTTTTTTATTATTTTTTATTATGATTTTTATTTGTGGGGCCACTTGAAAGCCAAAGTGTACGAGGTCAAACTTCAGAACATTTTCCACCTTAAAGCACGCATTGTGGAGGCGTGTCAAGTAATTTCTGCGACTGTGATTCAGAAAGTGCTGTCGCAGTGGAGATTGCGTCTTCAACTATGTGTGCGACACAACGGCGGACACTTTGAACAGATTATGTAATAAATTTTTGGACTATTTTGTAATTTTATTATTTTTCCCTATGGGTCCAGACTTACGGGACACCCTGTATATATATATATATATATATATATATATATATATATATATATATATATATATATACAGGGCGTCCCAAAAAATGTATACACACTTTAACAGCTGATAGCTCAATTGATGTTTCTTTCTTTCCAAGTTAAACCCATTAGAATTAATAATGGCAGTCAGACTAAGCTTTGAACAAAGGAAATTCATTCTAAAATGCTACTGGAAGTGTGAAAACGCAGTTGAAGTGCAAATACAGTTTAGGAGGGAGTTTCAAACAGATCCACCAACGCGACTTACCATCACTCGAATTAGAGATAAGTTTGAAGCCGATGGAACTGTTCAGAATGTCCACAAGAAGCGTTCCGGAAGACCACGGACATCGACAAGCCCCGCAAAGCAAGAAAGAGTACTGGAAACGTATCACCAAAGTCCAAGAAAATCTGTGCGGCAAGCGAGTCGTGAGGTAGGAATTTCAGAATCGTCTGTCCAACGCATTTTGAAGCGCTGTCAATGGAAAAGTTACATTCCAAGATTAGTCCATGCTATTAATGAAGATGATGATCCGGACCGAATCCACGATGTGGATGTGGATTGGACGAAGGGGTTTCGTAGAATACCCTCCGCGTTCACCAGACCTCACACCACTAGACTTTTTATGGGGATACTTAAAAGACAAAGTCTACGCTATAAAACCTGCAACAGTCGCTGAATTGAGAGCAGCCATTGAACGAGAATGCACACAAATACCAAACGAAATGTTTCGTGATGTTTGCGATTCCATTGCTTCGCGTTATCAGCAGTGCCTGGACCAGAACGGACTCCTTTATAATTATTTAAAGTGTGTATACATTTTTTTGGGACGCCCTGTATATATATATATATATATATATATATATATATATATATATATATATAGCTGTTGTAATTTTGACTTGTGGATTTAGTGTTATCTGTCTGGTTTGCAGACTTTTGTATTCTTTATTCTGTAGCACCTTGTTATTATTATAGCTTAGAAGTTGGAATTTTTCTTCGTTAAACTTCATATTGTTGTCTTCTGCCCACTGGAATAATATTTCAATGTCGTTTTGTAATTTTTCTCTGTCACCTTCGTTCAATATTTCCTTGCATATCTTCGTGTCATCTGCGAAACATGATACAATACTGTCATTAATATCTGCATCACTATCTGCAATCATATATACACAGTATATATCTTTCAACCTTTCAGATGTTCCGCGCGATGATTCCTCATTTCACCAAGGTCAAGCTTGTCGCCACTCTTCTCGAGTTGGCCTGGTGAAGTAGTGAGTTGGTTTCTTGCACTCTCCACCTCACATAGCCAGGTGTCTAATCTTCGTTTGACGATGTCCACTGCAACACCACTCGTGTTCCTTAGGTCTTTGGGCAGCTGATTAAACAGTTTTGGTCCTCTCACAACAAAACTATTTTCTTTCAGGGTTTAAGGATGTTCCCTGTCTAGCCTTCAATTTGGGAACACTACACAGTCTTTCTTTTCTACTTTCCACCGTTGTTTGTGGAGTTACAGGGTTCAGAGTAAGATTAGAGACTATTTCGCATCATCAGTCATTACAACCCCTAAATCTTTTGCTTCAGAATTTCTCTGAATTTCCCGTCCATTTGGGGTGTAATATTCCATGGATTTTAGGTCCTCTCTTTTTCCGTACCGTAACAGCTGAAATTTCTCAGTGTTAAACTTCATATTGTTGCCGATTTGACCGAAGTCTGATGCGGCTCTCCAATTCTTCCCAAAGGTGTTCAATTGGGGTTAAGGTCCGGACTCTGAGCCGGCCAGTCCAACTTCTCGACATTGTTATCCATAAACTAGTCCTGTATGCACTTTACGGTATGACATGGAGCATTGTCATGCTGATACTGGCAGGGCCCATTACCATATTACTGCCAGAGCGTAGGGAGCGCAGAATTATCCGAAATATCCAGATACGTCTTGGACTTCATGGTTTCCGGCACGACAACTAACGAACCAAGTCCCATCCAGCTGAAACAACCCCAGACCATCACAGAACCTCCACCGAACTTTACAGTCGGGACGATACAGTCCCGTAAGAAGCGTTCTCCAGGCAGTCGCCACACCCACACACGTCCATCAGAACGAAACAATGTGCAGCACGATTCATCACTCCATACCACTCTCTGCCACTGCTCTAGAGTCCATGAACGTCGAGCACGACACCACTCCAATCGGCGTTCTGCATTTATGGCGGTGATATTGGGCTTGTGCGCAGCTGCCCTGCCATTAAATCCAAGTCTATGCAGCTCCCTACAAACAGTTGACGTGCTGACAGATGTTTCCATGGCCTGTTGCACCTCCGCCGTGATGGTAGAGCGCGCAACTCCTACTCAGGAGGTTCCACGTTCAAATCATGAGGGAGGGGGTATCTTTGTTTTATACACAAACCACTTGTGTTCAGGCGTGTTACTCCATTTCCAGGGTGTGTTCCAAAATGATATACAACTTTTGATTTAGATATGAAATTTTTATTTTTGGGTAGGGTGGATCGATTTTACATTTTTTTCGATTTCCATATTCTAATAGAGACAAAAACGTGCGCATGCATGAGAAAATAGCCTCTGCAAAATCTTAGCTTAATAGGTAATCATCTTCTGCCCCCGGCAGAGCGATGAAAATCATATTTTAGTAGTCAAAAACGTATTTTTCTTATAATTTTTAAAATATTTCAATATGCATCAAATTATTCCTAATAACTAATAGTCGATGAAAAAGACCTCATATGATCGTTTTTCCAAGCGCGTTGTCCTACGTTAATATCTTTTGCCCCGGCAACAACGTCAAATGTTGAAAAAATAGGTAATTTATATACATATTTTCAGATCGGCTCTTTGTCTTAAATAATGCATTTATATATTTCCCATAGCATTTATATTGTTGCTTAGGCATGAAATAACACACACGCAAAATTTTATGACTCTAGAGTAATATCTTCTGTCCCCGAGAAAAGTCTAAATGTGGATTATAATTACGTTAATGCGATGTTATAAGTACGATAAGTACTAAGTACAGCTCCTCGCTTGCTAATTTTATAAAATTAGCAACCCAGAACTCACCACGAGGAGGTGGCTGTACGTCGAGTTCCACCCTATCCAGCCCCAACCACCCTTCCTTTGGCTGCATGTCGATTTACATACGGTAATCTTTCTTAGAATCAAATCGTGGAATTTTTGTTCGGGAGTGAAACGGGAGCGGATGAATCCGTCCCTCTCTTCTATTCCACTTACACTGGCAGAGGCTTCGGTTACTAATTTGATGAGTCTCTCGACCGCTTGAGTATGACAAGGGAATAGTGGGATCAGTCCATGAGGCTGGTCTCCCGTCTCAACAAACTCTTTTATTCGGGTATCAGGTATTGTTTTTGTAACGGGGGGTTCGGTCACCTCAGCCGTTTGCCAGTTGATCATTTCGTAATAGTTTTGACTATCGTAGAGCAGCTCAGGCATGGCGAAGGCTCGAATTTCCCCCGCTGGTGATTGTTTTGATCGTGCTTTTAATATTCTTCTCCATCCCAATTCTCTTATGTGTTGCTCATCGGCATGTAGCATGGAGATCAAAATATTTTCTGGGTGAGCAAAGAAAGAATTTCTACGGAGGACTTTGTTGGCGATTGTCTTAGATCTTTGAGGCATGGTTTGAGAGAGACGCATCATTTCGAAAAAATGTTTGCGCCCTCAGTGAAACTGGAGTTTTTCTTTATCTTAAACCAAATTGGTGCGTAAACTGTCATAATGAATCGCACAATTTCGTTGAAGGTGCTGGAGGGTTCACTGGTTGAAACATAGAGGCGCAGAAATCTATTTGCTGTTGTCAGCCACCTGGAATGCGCCATCTTACCTGGATTTCGAGCCGCGAGAGCTGAAGAGCAGCTACCGCTCGACACTGCTCTGTAGATGCCTAACAAATATTTTTGGTCAGTGCTCAACTCGGCATCATCTATGTCAATGTCGGTAGATGGAATGGCATCGAATTCTGTAATTGGAAGTTTTTCGCAGTCGTTCAGTTGTTTTCCAACTGGTCCAGTAAAGCCCATTGGCCAGTTGTTTTGCCGTCCAAGTCTTGAATGAGGTGTCGCAGTGATAATTCATTACCGTGTAATAGGCATATGATCCACTGAACTGGCCTTTGTAGTTTCATTTCAATCATACGAATGGCTCCACCCTTTCGACCCGTGTTCACTGCGGCACCATCACAGCCGATAGCCACAATGTCGTCCGTGCTAATATTGTTAGTCTGCTGCTGCTGCTGGCAGCACTCACCAGAGATGACCTTTAAACCCTAGCCTAGAGTCATAAAATTTTGCGTGTGTGTTATTTCATGCCTAAGCAACGATATAAATGCTATGGGAAATATATAAATGCATTATTTAAGACAAAGAGCCGATCTGAAAATATGTATATAAATTACCTATTTTTTCAACATTTGACGTTGTTGCCGGGGGCAAAAGATATTAACGTAGGACAACGCGCTTGGAAAAACGATCATATGAGGTCTTTTTCATCGACTTTATAGTTATTAGGAATAATTTTGATGCATATTGAAATATTTTAAAAATTATAAGAAAAATACGTTTTTGACTACTAAAATATGATTTTCATCGCTCTGCCGGGGGCAGAAGATGATTACCTATTAGGCTAAGATTTTGCAGAGGCTATTTTCTCATGCAGGCGCAAGTTTTTGTCTCTATTAGAATATGGAAATCGAAAAAAATGTAAAATCGATCCACCCTATTTTTGGGTCGATTCTGTTCATTCTTGGCTTAAATAAAAGAGAAAGGATGAATATTTTGTTTCTAACAAAAATCCCAGTTCATTCCTATGAAGAAGAGTTTGGAAATTATTAATAGTTCATGACGTGCTCGATCCAACCACCCTGGCTCTGGATGACAGAGGAGACGTGTCCAATTCTAGGGATTGTTCTCGTAGACTTTCGATTGAGATATCCCAAGAGAAAGAAATCATAGGGTGCATAATCAGGGATTTAGTAACTATGGATGATCGGTCACTCGTGAGATCATTTGAGCTCCTGGGAAGTGTTGTCTCAGGAATTCCAAGACAATGTTTGATGGGTGAGGGGGTGCACCATCTTGCTGAAAGATGACTGCATTTACGTTCACACCTCGCTTTCTCTTCAATGCCGAAATAAGTTTCCTTCCAATCATGTGCAAGTATCTTTCTGTGTTGACAATGACATTTTGTCCTGCTTTATTTTCAAAGAAGAATGACCCAATGATACCGTTACTCCGATGGCATATCGAAAAATGGTGGTGCTATATGTTCATTTGGTTGCTGACTGTCCAGAATCGCATGTTCTGCTTGTTCACATGTCCACTAATATGAGAGTGAGCCTCGTCACTGAAGAAAACATTATCCAGAAGCTCCGGTTTATTTTCAATCCGCTGGGCAATGCTGACACAAAATTCACTCCTTTCTCATTTATTTCTGTCAGTTTGACTTTGCAACATTTGTATCTTGTACAGATACATGTGTAAATCTCTGTCTGTTCTTCTCACAGTAGTATGTGATGCTCTCACCAACTGACAAAACCTGCGTGTTGACTCTCTTGGTGAGGCTTACAATTCTTGCCTTACAGCCTGGATCCTGTCAGGACAGTTGTTCTCTCATTAGATTTCCTCTTATCCGGCCATTAACACTCCCCGTGTGTTTGAATTTCTCCACAATACGTTTGATGGTTTTGTAATTGAGAATTCTTGTGTTTGGAAAGACCCTATGAAATTGTCTCTGTTGCATCATATGACTTCGTGGAAAAATATGCCTCTACAATCATTGTCCGCTGTGGTACAGAACATTTGGCTGACATGGTCGGAATTCTGGTGAACAAAACTTTGTGATGTCTTCTTTATATCACCTGAAAATAAAGAGAAAATATTCATTAGTTTAAAAATGGCACCCCTGTATATATGCAGTTTTGGTTTCATACGTTTAGCATGTTTATCGACGTTTGTATGTATTATACGTAAAATTTGAAAAGCGTTATATGAGTAAAATATATTTATGTATTTATGTTTAAAAAACACCATCGTTTAGATATTTAAGATTTAAGATACACATATATTGTATACATTCGTATATACATTTACAATCTGAATTGACATTTCATATACATTATAAACATCTATAAGTACTATATTATAACTTATACTTCACCCCTCTAATGACCTATCTGGATGAACATTCCTGTATTGGGTCTGATTTTTATGATCAAATGTACTTCTCGATGGCAGTGCTGCTTAAATTCTGAAGTTCATAATGACTTCTAAATATGGTGGAATACGCTGTAACATCGTTAAGAACTCTTGGTTCAAAGGGTGATTTCCAGCTTAGAATCTCATTAACTATAAATCAGGTTTGTATTTTATTAGTTTTGGCCCTGAGAGCGAGGAGAGTTGGTAGCGCTGATCGACAAATCGTGGAGGCTTGACCAACCGTAAAAAAAACTTAGTCACGACAAGGACAGTGGAAATAAACCTTTTGAGTAGTGACGTCATGGCAGCCTTTCAAAGGAGTGTTGGGACTTTATTTAAGAATTCAAGCCTTTTTCTTTCTGGTTTTACCTATTGAAATGAATCGTTTCACTCAGAAAGGATTGGGAACACTTTCGTTTTTTTAAAGAGGTTCATTAGCATGAAGTCCATCATTAAATTTGTCTTAACTTGAGTGTGTTTTGCCTTTGCTAGCCTTTGATTCAGTCAAACATTAAGTATGCAAACCAGTGGGGAATGATTTTCATTGAAAATTTACACTAAAAATCTTTAAGAATTTAATAATTACAATTTAATTTATCAGTGAAAAGACGGACTGACAATAAACAGAATCCATATAACCATATCCACGAAATGTATTTCGCAAATCACTAAAGAATTAGTTCATAAGATCCTATTGATGTATAAGTTCACTACTGCCATTATTACCACAATAATTAAGTTACCATTTTATAATTAACTACTTAAAATATGCTAATTTCATTAAGCACTTTTAATTTTATAATTTACCCATTTTTTAATATTTTTTTTATTAAACCATTTATTTTTCACCAAGTATACAACTGATCACTTTATTTAAAACTGGAAGATAATGCAATCAAACACTTTTGTAATTTTTACCTTTTGTTTACTATTATTATTATTATTACTATCATCATTATTATTATTATCATTATTATTATTATTATTATCATCATTATTATTATGATTATTATTATTATTATTATCATCATTATTATTATCATTATTATTATTACTATTACCCTTTTCACTTCTCTCATGAAATAAATAAACTGAATTCGATTAATTTTGCCTTAAATGCTTCCATGCTTCCAACGGCATATTCAGATTAGAATACTATGAATATATATATGCCGTGTCAAATATCTAAAGTGTACAGAAAAATATTAAACAATATTGTAAAACTTTATGTACTTGTACGTTGTTTTCTTTCTCGAATATGACTTTTGTTTGTTATACAGTATATACTCTTGTGTGTACCTTTCCTTTCAACCTTTTAACTGTTCCGCGCGATGATTCCTCATTTCACGAAGGTCAAGCTTGTCGCCCCTCCTTTAGAGTTGGCCTGATGAAGTAGTGAGTTGGTTCCTTGTACTCTCCACCTCACATAGCCAGGTACGCCCTGCTCATCAGGGATTGTTCTGAACCAGGCGTCTAGTCTTCTTTTGAAAATGTCCAATGTAACCCCACTCGTGTTCCTTAGGTCTTTGGGTAGCTGATTAAACAGTTTTGGTTCTCTCACAACAAAACTATTTTCTTTCAGGGTTAAGGGTGTTCCCTGTCTAGCCTTTAATTTGGGAACACGACACAGTCTTTCTTTTCTACTTTCCACTGTTGTTTGAGGAGGTACAGGGTTCAGAGTAAGATTAGGGACTATTTTCTCCATTATTTTCCAAGTGTAAATAATGGTGTATCTCTCTCTCCTCCTTTCCAGTGAATATAGGTTTAATTCGCGTAACCTTTCCCAGTAGTTTAGTTCTTTGCACCCCTTGATCTTGGCTGTGAAGCTTCTCTGAATCCCTTCTAGTTGTCTAATGTCTTTTTTTTTATATGGACGTGTTAGGACCGAGCAGTATTCCAATTTGGGTATGAACAGTGTTTTCAGTAGAGGAATCATTATATTCTTATCCCTTCGTTTAAAGGTTCTCAGTATCTGCCCAATTACTCTCTTTGCTCTGTTTACTGCTATCTTATTTTTTGTTTCAAATTTCGCATCATCAGTCATTACAATCCCTAAACCTTTTGCTTTAGAATTTCTCTGAATTTCCTGTCCATTTGGGGTATAATATTCCATGGATTTTAGGTCTTCTCTTTTTCTGTACCGTAACAGCTGAAATTTCTCAGTGTCAAACTTCATATTGTTGTCTTCCGTCCAATTGTAGATTCTGTTCACGTCTGTTTGTAGAGATCTTATATCTTCTGGGTTTCTTGTTTTTTTACTGATATTTGTATCGTCGGCAAAGGATGTTACTGTGCTGTCTCTGGTAACGTCCTCATCTATGTCAGTTAGCATGATTATGAAGAGTAGTGGAGCTAATACTGTTCCTTGTGGTACTGAGCTGAGGACCTCTGATTCTGATGAAGATGCTCCTTGTACTGTAACGACTTTCCGCTGCTCACTAAGGAAATATATATCCAGCTCTGGCTGATGAATTTTTGTTAACACAAGAAATAACAGAAAACACAAGAAAAAACAACTGCCTAGATTTTGTATGCACAAACAACAGCAACCTAATTG
The DNA here is from genome assembly GCA_023014485.1 of Bathynomus jamesi. Lineage (NCBI taxonomy): Eukaryota > Metazoa > Arthropoda > Malacostraca > Isopoda > Cirolanidae > Bathynomus > Bathynomus jamesi. The sequence goes on along the minus strand of JAJOZX010000244.1, from coordinate 1,324,916 downwards.
ATACTGTAGAAATATTCTCAACTATAATATCGGATCACAACATTATTGAAATAACCAATATAAAAGCAGCAAGAAAGGAAAGAATACGAACAACAGAAAGAAGCAAATTCGAAATTTTTAATTTTCACTCCAAAGCTATAAACTGGGAAGACGTTGCTTCCAGCATGGAAGTAATATATTGGAAATCCATCTTCGAGGCCAAGACAATGGAATAGATGCTAACGACCTTAAAAGAGAAGACGCTGGAAATTGTGGAAAGACATGTCCCAAAACTACAACAAAGAGGAAAGAGAAGCAGGTTCGAGAAACAAAAGAGGGCATTGTTCCGAAAGAACTATCAAGATAACATCAGAAAAATATTAAATGATAAACTGCAAAGTATCGATTGCGTCATACAGGAACTAAATGAGAAGCATACAGAAAAAGAAGACGACGACGCTATAGAGGCGATAAAGGTTAACTCAAAGTACTTCTATAATTTTGCAAAAAGGAAGTCGAAAAACCATGCGACTATTGGACCTTTGAAAAACGAAGACAGTGCTTAATCTGATGATCTAACAGAAATATTCGAAATATTGAGAGCTCAGTACGAATCATCTTTCAGTATCCCAAAAACTGACAAACTGATATGCGATAGAAACGCGTTCTTTGAAGAAGAACTACAAGGGGAAAGATAACGGACTTCGACTTCACGACAAATGATATTACACAAGCTATAGGGAAACTAAAAGCACACTCAGCGGCAGGACCGGACAAATGGAATGCCACACTGATCAAAAACTGCAAGAATGCAATCACTGAGTCCCCATATATTGGATATGGAGACGATCACTAGACACGAGAGAAATATTGGGCATCCTAAAGAGCGCGAACATAGTCCCAATATATAAAGGAGGAGAGCGATCCGAGGCCAAAAACTATAAGCCAGTGTCGCTTACATCTCATCTCACTAAAATATTGAAAGAATAGTTAAACAGAGAATCTATGACTTTTTGGAAACTCAGGGAAAATTAAATGATAACCAACATGGGTTTCGGTCAGGCAGATCATGCCTATCACAACTTATGGAACACTACAACATTATTGATGCACTGGAAAGTAATATATATATATATATATATATATATATATATAGTATATTCACTCATGCGGGTTGCTTCGGTGGCATCCACTGCTACGATCGGTTGAAGTCTGGGGTTTACGTCGTGTTCAAGACGGAGGGAGCGTCGATTTTAGGCCCCTCCTGGGCTACGAAGTCAGACAGTAGGAGCACGTACCGTCTGCTGGTCCTTCCGCTGGATTTCTTTGTGGAGATGGGTGGAAACTCAGTGGTAAGAGGTACTCCCCTGGGGGGCCAATGGAGACACTTCTGACACCAGTTATTCTAAATGGTGCACTTCTGACACCAGTTATTATGAATGGCAGGGGTTCGGATACACTGGCTTAGGAGGGTTGTAAGCCGTAAAGGGATGAATAATGAATGATAGCTTACATAATACTTTAAATGATGATAAATGGGAGTAGATGAACCGGCCTAACGGCAACGGGTTTATACGTATAGCATGGTTAATATCAAGCAACAGAATCCTCTCGGGTGTGGCTCGACCCGAGCTTTTATAACCTCGGGTTTCACACATGCCCATTGGACTCGCGTCTTTAGGGTTTGGGAAAAGGAGCGGTCATTTTATAATACATATACAAGGTGTCCCGAGAGTCAGTTTACCGAAGAAAATGTTTTCTCCTGATGATTATTCTGAACATTATGACACAATTTTTTTTACAGCAAAAAGCCAGCATGTCTTCAGGACCTTAAAGACTACATTTGTGAAGAATTCTAGCTCTTCAGCAATGATAAGGAACTATGTAAAGCAATTTGCCGGTCAACCGTTGACAGATACAAGATGTGCAATATTGTGCATCGAACAACATGGACGACATTTTGAAGTTATTGTAACCAGAACTATTCTCATGTTTTGTAAATATGTTTCAGAAATTTTTTTTCTTTGTTTTCTTATGTTTTGTAAATATATTTATGAAACAAGTTTTTTTCTTTGTAGTAAACTCATCTTAGAGAACATTTCCTTCGGTAAACTGACTTTTGGGACACTCGATGTGTGTATATATATATTAGTGGTGGACCGGATATCCGCATCCGCATCATTTTTAACATCCGCGTCCGCACTTCTGACTGCGGATGTTATACGGATATTACCTCTAATAAATTATGCAATTTACAATTAAATTAGATTATAAAGTAGCTTATAAGGCCCAGTCATGCACATTTCATGTAAAGTATTAATAATTATTAACACTGAGAAATGGTTTATACAGTATAAGCGTTAAGCGAATACAATAATGACAAGAAACACTAATTTATGTAGGCTAATGAGATATGCGGCAGTGAACACACCATAATAAGCAATTAAGCCAATAATAACTGAGGTAATGGAAATACTGTGTTGGTACAGTAAACGGATTAGGCAAGTAAAAATAAAATGCATAAATGAGCAAATAAACAAGCGGATATAAATATGGTAACATAACTGAATACGATAAAATAATTGAATAGGCCTACAGCAGTCGTAATGGGAAAGTTAGTTTGCCGGTTGTTTGGAAACACTTTTAAGATAGCCTATTCACTAGGCTGAGGGTATACACTGAAGTTATGTACGCTACGCGGGAGTTGCTTAATACGAAAACAGGAGGGTGGGCCAATAGGCTTGTGTTCTACGAGAAGGTACCGACCTGGGCTTCGAAGTAGATGAATCTGAAGGTGGACTGGCCTGCTGACGAGAGGATGAGTGTTGAGGACCTGTTGAGACTCGTTGAAAAGGGGGACAAGGGAAACTCCTGCAGTAGTGATGTTGCTTCTTGCGGGATGAAATTGTAGAGGGCCTTACTTGATGATAGCCTTCGTGTATGCTCGACCGGGGCCTTAAAGGAAGGCGGGCTGCTCCCCGGTGAAGGCCGGAGAGTGGGTAGCGTGAAGAGTGGCATTACTGACGAAGGAACTGAGAGCGAGATGTGACGACAAAAATGAGAAAATGGCAAGTTAGAGTGGTTTGAGAAAGAACTCACATTTTTATAGGCCTTGGTGACGTCCTCTGGCATTTCGGGAAATACCACAAAATCTGTGCTTCCTCCGTGGGCCTGTTCCATGCACACGTGTTTGAGTTTTATAGCCTTGTTTACAATTTCCAGCCATGAAACAAACAGGCGAGGAAGAGGAATTTCGTGTGTATGTGTGTGTGTGTGTGTGTGTGTGTGTGTGTGTGTGTCTCTCTCTCTCTCTCTCTCTCTCTATATATATATATATATATATATATATATATCCTCGCAAGGGGGTTCTAAGCTCGTGCTCTTGAGTGCTCTTTGTGCTCGTTTGTACGTGCTTGTTCCTGTAGGTTTCACGTGCGCCCTCCCGGCCCTAGCACCCAAGGATGGTGGGGCTCGACCCTGCAGTCCTTGTCATCCTTGGTCTTTTTCCACTTCGACTGTCCCCTCCACCCTTTCTTTTTCCTCTTTCCTCTCACTTTTTCTTTGTTTTTCCGCCGAGATATGCCCTTTTAAATAGAGGCGAATCGGTACTTCCCGAACTTTAAAAAAAAAAAATATATATATATATATGGACTTGCCGAGTGTAATGCGGCCGCAGCAAGACGTCTGTATGCGGAAAGGTTTCCGGATCGCCGTCTGCCAGATAAGACCTTTCAGAGAATAGACGAGCGTCTTGGTGATACAGGATCATTCAACAAGCGAGTTTCAGATGGTGGTAGACCAATTAGCGCCAGAACTGTTGAGTTGGAGGAGCAGATCCTGAATCGCGTGAAGGAACATCCTGGTGTCAGCACCCGAAGGATAGCAGCAGCAGAGGGTGTAAGATACACAACTGTGTGGAGAATTTTATGGGGACAACAGCTTTACCCATATCACATTCAGAGAGTACAAGGCCTTACTGAAGCTGATTTCCCACCACGAGAGGCTTTTTGTACTTGGTTCCTTCAACAGTGCGCTCGCGATCCTCTTTTTCTATCCTCCGTGTTATTTTCTGATGAGGCTGCCTTCACAAGAAATGGCGTGATTAATTTTCACAACACTCATCACTGGGCCGAAGAAAACCTGCATGCCATCATCCAGTCAAGGCACCAACAACAATTTAGTATCAATGTATGCGCAGGACTTATTGCCGACAACTTAATTGGTCCTTTTGTTTTGCCTGGAAGATTAACAGGAGAATCCTATTACAATTTTTTAAGGAATGATTTAAGCGATTTACTAGATGAAGTTCCTCTTGGTGTCCGACTTCGTATGTGGTTTATGCATGACGGCGCTCCGCCTCATTTTAGTCGAGTAGCCAAAGACTATTTGGATGACCATTTCCCTGATAAATGGATAGGCCGTGGAGGACCCATTGCGTGGCCTGCTCGCTCCCCGAATCTGAATCCACTCGATTTTTACCTGTGGGGTCATCTGAAATCCATCGTTTACGTGACACCCATTGACAACGTTGAAATGCTTCGCCAACGTGTAGAACAAGGATGCCAAAAAATCCGAGCAATACCGGGAATGTTTGAACGCGTCAGGCAGTCTATGACGAGGCGTGTTCAGGCGTGTATTCAAGCGAAAGGCGGTCATTTTGAGCACCTCTTTTAAAGGTAAGGCAGATACTTGCTGGAACACATAACGGGCTGTAACTCGGACACAGAGCGATTTCGGGCATACGTTTATATAAACTTTTTTCATTGTTTTCAGGTCCTGAATCCATCCTGAAAGTGCGTCCCACATGTTATGAAATATCCTGTATGTGTATATATATATAAGTTCAATAGGCAAGACTGGAATTGTAAACCGAATGTACTGGAATGAACTTAAATAATATCAGAATTATCAAGTCGAACTATTATTTACTGCGCGGTTTGGCTACTTTTCTAGTCGTTAGACGCACACTGTATAGGTAAGGTTAAGATGGGGGAGGGGATGTGTAAGTTCTGTTAAATAAAAAAATTATGAAGACCTGAATTAAATACATTTCATTGAAATTAACTCAGAGTTGAATTACATCTCACGGAAATAAGTCAAGTTAAACCTATTTCCAGTTCAACTTAGTTTATAGTTCACACGATATATATATATATATATATATATATATATATATATATATAATATATATATATTACTGATGTACCGCTTCCAAAATTTAGCCGATGCCATTGCCGATTCCATGAAAGACTACCGATGCTGATGCCGATGCCGATTCTTTCCCTTGATCTTAAAAAATCAATTCTCTTCATAAATTATACTAATCAAATGTGAAAACTTTCAATTTTGATAGTTATACATTTCAAATTTGTTTTTTCTCAGCTCACTCCACAATATGCAATACCAAAATTTGTTACTCATATTTAGTTTTATTTTAGTTTCATAAATTGAATACCAATATTTAAAGTAATTGTTTTTCCTTATGTTGAACGTATGACCATATTTTCTTTCTTCAACAATGTAAACAACAACATGGGCGCCCAAAGAAACATTATGAAGGGGGCGCAAAACATGTATGTAAGGGATCAGGTTTTACAGTGTAACTGTGTAAGGCAACGGACTAAAAGAATATGTGTTAGGTGTGCTTAAACGCAAATACAAATTTACAGAATTAATAAAATTTACTAAAAATATTTAGTTTAATTACGATGTTAAGCATCTCACGAGTAGGGTAACAAGAAATAATCCAATTTAAAGAAATATAGTTAAGTGAACCATGAGCTTTAATAATGAAAATTGGGATCACCTGATGATCAGGGCCCCCGAGACTTCTTTAGTTAGCTTTATAAGGCTAACTAATGAAAATATCACGACCCAACCTAACCAATCGTCAAGGGCGTACAGTTGACCTAACGATTGGTTAGGTTAGGTTGTAATATTTTTGTTAGTTAGCCTTATAAGGCTAACTAAAGAAGGCTAGGGGCCCTGATCTTCAGGTGATCCGAAAATTGTAATAATTTATTAACACATTACGTTCATTGACATATCAAAATATTTGTAATAAAAACAAAACAAAACTTGGTACTGAACGACCTCTCAACTTTGCATGTAGTCACAGGAAATGTTAATAATACGAGAATTTTCCTGGCGAATGGCTGGGTAAAATTCAGTACTTGAAAGCACGTCGAGAAATTCTATGTTGATGTCTTGCAAGAGTGGGAAATGCCCCTTTTGACCCTTCCTGCGGGCGCCCATGAACAACAACAATATTTTTCATTAAAATTTCAAGGCCCTGGTAACCTATTTGAATAAAAAAATGGATATACAATTTGGGTTTATAAAATTAAAATACTTAAAATAAAGTTAACATAATAAGATGGTGTAATATATAAATTATAAAGTCCAACTTAATATAGAATTATTATTAATATAGAGTAGGAGATTACAATAATTTAGAATATTTAAAGATTAGCTAGTCAGAGAAAACGTAAATTTATAGGTAACTTAACTTATTAAACTTTGCCTTTTTCTTGACTGTAAAATATTTTTATATAATTACAGTTTGAAATGAGTGTAAATTATCATAAATAGCGTTTCTTGTATGTTGAATTTTCTAGAAATATAGATTTTGTTTTGTACTGACAATTTTATAATTTCAAAGATCGGTAAGATTTATCGTTAAATTTGGCCGATGCCGGTTAATCGGTACACCACTAATATATATATACATATATATATATATATATATATATATATATATATATATATATATATATGTTAAACACAGATCGTGCGTGGAACAAGGAACTCTTCTGGGAAATTACAACCACTATAGTTCGAGTAAGTAATGATAAATGACAAGTACTATAGTTTTTTCTTTTTCATGATGGAAAGCCCAACGTGGGCACCGGGTTACTCACAAAGAGGCCCCAAAATATAGCTTCCCTCACCAGCTATCTGCAAAGCAGATAGGATCCAGCTTTGGGACAGGATCTAGGATTTACAGCTTACACCTAGCCTCCTACATTCAGAACCTCAATATACGCAAGAAACTCGTTGCATTCCCGTCCCAAAGCTGGATCCTATCTGCTTTGCAAATAGCTGGTGAGGGAAGCTATATTTTGGGGTCTCTTTGCGAGTAACCCGGTGCCCACGTTGGGCTTTCCATCATGAAAAAGAAAAAACTATAGTATTTGTCATTTATCATTACTTGCTCGAACTATAGTGGATGTAATTTCCCAGAAAAGTTCCTTGTTCCATGCACGGTCTGTGTTTAACATATAAGTTTCTCAGGGGACCATTCTGAGTTTGTGTATATATATATATATATATATAACGACGCTTGTATAGGAGATATTCCGCGCAAGATGAGAGAGAGAGAACGAAACAAATGAAAAAATGAGGTAACCACCCGGGAATCGAACCCGGGATCTTCCGATTGCCGGTCAGATATGATAACCACTACACCATGGTCCTCACTCTTCCAAATGTCGTAATTCTTCTACATACTCGCAGAAACCAATGCCCCAAGGGGGCACCTCCCGCATGCCGTAACATTATATACATTTAACTGCAAACACGCAGTATAATTAACGTAAAGAACGACGCTTGTATAGGAGATATTCCGCGCAAGATGAGAGAGAGAGAGAACGAAACAAATTAAAAAATGAGGTAACCACCCGGGGATCGAACCCGGGATCTTCCGATTGCCGGTCAGATATGATAACCACTACACCATGGTCCTCACTCTTCCAAATGTCGTAATTCTTCTACATACTCGCAGAAACCAATGCCCCAAGGGGGCACCTCCCGCATGCCGTAACATTATATACATTTAACTGCAAACACGCAGTATAATTAACGTAAAGAACGACGCTTGTATAGGAGATATTCCGCGCAAGATGAGAGAGAGAGAACGAAACAAATGAAAAAATGAGGTAACCACCCGGGAATCGAACCCGGGATCTTCCGTTTGCCGGTCAGATATGATAACATAAACCACTACACCATGGTCCTCACTCTTCCAAATGTCGTAATTCTTCTACATACTTGCAGAAACCAATGCCCCAAGGGGGCACCTCCCGCATGCCGTAACATTATATATATTTAACTGCAAACACGCAGTATAATTAACGTAAAGAACGACGCTTGTATAGGAGATATCCCGCGCAAGATGAGAGAGAGAGAACGAAACAAATGAAAAAATGAGGTAACCACCCGGGAATCGAACCCGGGATCTTCCGATTGCCGGTCAGAAATGATAACCACTACACCATGGTCCTCACTCTTCCAAATGTCGTAATTCTTCTACATACTCGCAGAAACCAATGCCCCAAGGGGGCACCTCCCGCATGCCGTAACATTTATACATTTAACTGCAAACACGCAGTATAATTACGTAAAGAACGACGCTTGTATAGGAGATATTCCGCGCAAGATGAAGAGAGAGAGAACGAAACAAATGAAAAAATGAGGTAACCACCGGGAATCGAACCCGGGATCTTCCGATTGCCGAATTTGGAAGAGTGAGGACATGGTGTAGTGGTTATCATATCTGACCAGCAATCGGAAGATCCCTGGTTCGATTCCCGTGTGGTTACCTCATTTTTTCATTTTTTTCGTTCTCTCTCTCTCATCTTGCGCGGAATATCTCCTATACAAGCGTCGTTCTTTACGTTAATTATACTGCGTGTTTGCAGTTAAATGTATATAATGTTACGGCATGCGGGAGGTGCCCCCTTGGGGCATTGGTTTCTGAGAGTATGTAGAAGAATTACGACATTTGGAAGAGTGAGGACCATGGTGTAGTGGTTATCATATCTGACCGGCAATCGGAAGATCCCGGGTTCGATTCCAGGGTGGTTACCTCATTTTTTCATTTGTTTCGTTCTCTCTCTCTCTCTTCTTGCGCGGGATATCTCCTATACAAGCGTCGTTCTTTACGTTAATTATACTGCGTGTTTGCAGTTAAATGTATATAATGTTACGGCATGCGGGAGGTGCCCCCTTGGGGCATTGGTTTCTGCGAGTATGTAGAAGAATTACGACATTTGGAAGAGTGAGGACCATGGTGTAGTGGTTATCATATCTGACCGGCAATCGGAAGATCCCGGGTTCGATTCCCGGGTGGTTACCTCATTTTTTAATTTGTTTCGTTCTCTCTCTCTCATCTTGCGCGGAATATCTCCTATACGAGCGTCGTTCTTTACGTTAATTATACTGCGTGTTTGCAGTTAAATGTATATAATGTTACGGCATGCTGGAGGTGCCCCCTTGGGGCATTGGTTTCTGCGAGTATGTAGAAGAATTACGACATTTGGAAGAGTGAGGACCATGGTGTAGTGGTTATCATATCTGACCGGCAATCGGAACATCCCGGCTTCGATTCCCGGGTGGTTACCTCATTTTTTTCATTTGTTTCGTTCTCTCTCTCTCATCTTGCGCGGAATATCTCCTATACAAGCGTCGTTCTTTACGTTAATTATACTGCGTGTTTGCAGTTAAATATATATAATGTTACGGCATGCGGGAGGTGCCCCCTTGGGGCATTGGTTTCTGCGAGTATGTAGAAGAATTACGACATTTGGAAGAGTGAGGACCATGGTGTAGTGGTTATCATATCTGACCGGCAATCGGAACATCCCGGCTTCGATTCCCGGGTGGTTACCTCATTTTTTTAATTTGTTTCGTTCTCTCTCTCTCATCTTGCGCGGAATATCTCCTATACAAGCGTCGTTCTTTACGTTAATTATACTGCGTGTTTGCAGTTAAATATATATATATATATATAACCGTTTTGGGGAATTAAGTGGAAAATATTTTCAGTAATTTAAAAAACATCTGCCAAATCTTACAAACAACCCATATTCTTTCCTTGTGCTTTCAACATCAATTTACAACGATTTTGAAAGGAACGCAGGAGTCAGCCAAACAGCTCTTTGTCAATCTTGACTCTTTGTAAAGCCTCTTTGAGCACGCTAAACAATGTTTCTCTTGAAGTTTGGTCTTTGCCTCATCGAATATTGCAGAGAGCTACTTCACTTCGTTGTTTGACAATTGCTCTCAGATTTTCGCACGGATTTAGATCGGGTGTTTCCAGGTCATCGCCTGACTTTAGCTTATTAAAAATTGCTAAAATTAGTGAAATTTTTTGTTGAACACCATATATATATATATATATATAATATATATATATATATATATATGGTAGTACTTACGTATTAACGGGGGCCCACCACATATTGATGATTGGTTAGGTTAAGTTGTAATATTTTCGTTAGTTAAAAATTTCTAATACATCATATTTTTTAAATAGCAATATTTTTTTAAAATATTTACCATGATTTATATTTCAAATATTTACAATGATTAATACATGTTACACATTAGAAACAACATTTGTTTCATCATGAATAAGCCTTAAAAAATTAATTTTTTTCAGAAAATTGTATAAAAAAATACTTTTAAAAATATTGGTATTTAAAAAATATGATGTATTAGAAATTGGTGCTGGTTAAGTATGCAGTCTACCATCTGAGTTTTGACAGAATATTTTCGTTAAAACTAACGAAAATATCACGACTTAACCTAACCAATTACACTGGTCAACAACAATTTTGTCACAAGGGTTTTGATGGGTGTTCTAAGTGTACTTTTTCATGCTGAATCTAAATATGAAATCAGATTTTTTCTATCAGGCTTAGTTTACTTGTGACGCTATGTTCATTTTTTCCTCATTTAGCATGATCACCGGATAAAAAAATAATAACATATGATATATAATTAAGTATATAACAATATTATAATATAAAACATTATAAAAATAATAAATATAATAAATATTATATTAATTAATATAACTATAATAAAATATATTAATATTAATATATATGTTGTATTAATTTTTCTGTAAAATTAGTACAATTTATTCCTTTGGGGAGAAAGTTCTGATAATGCTGGCAGGATAAATTTGGTCGGAGCAGCAGACTGTGCAGGTTGAAACATGTTTGTACCTGTTCAGACATGAGCCTAGTTTCTGTGTGTAGAGCAGCTCCAAGTCAGTCTGCTTGTAAATGTCACAGTGTTAACAGCTAGTGTCTGTTGCTTCTTGTTAATTTACACCAGTGTTGTGTTCATATAGATGTTTTGTAATGCCGCGGAACTGTCTGAATCATCCTAATTCCTTTTGTTATGTATGTGGTGATCTAACTTTAAAATCCCAGAAACGTAACTTTACACCATTAGTGAAAAAATGCTATGAACTTTATTTCGGATGTAAAGTAGGCGATCAGGACAAGAGTTGGGCCCCTCACATTTGTTGTGTGACATGTGTAAGACTACTTACAGGATGGCTAAACGGTTCACGTCACATGCCATTTGCTATTCCAATGATTTGGAGGGAACCCAAAGATCACACAGCAGACTGCTGTAGTGAATACTCTTATTTTAGTTTCAAGTTAAATGTTAATTTTACCATCTTGAATTTCGGAATAGTTATAAATTCATTTTAAATTAGTTACCCCATTATAATTCAATTGTGAACCACATTAATACTAATTTTATGTATACTATATTATTTTATTGTATGTAAACATAATTAATTATATATCACAATTGTCAGTTAATTATTTATATTCAAATATTTATTTTAATCTAATACCATGTCCATTTTGCAAATAAATAATAGAAAACCAAAGGTTATATTTTCCACCTTTGGTACTGTCGCAGTTTCGCCTAACGGACTCAATACGGCTAGTGAGATAATCACTGGTTGGCACTTAACTAGCGGCAGTGCTTATGGCTACATCATCCAGGTTAACCTATACCGGATAGATGCGCTACGGTCCCAAGCCGTAGCTTGCCTAGGCCAACGACGACGACGACGTAAACCAACAATTGATGACCCCGGAGCTGGATTACCCCTTTTACCCGAACGACTAGGACTAGACTGTAATGTCGTTCGTGCCCATCACCCCCTTCACCCGAGCGACTAGGACTAGACTGTAACGTCGTTCGTGCCCATCACCCCCTTCACCCGAGCGACTAGGACCAGACTGTAATGTCGCTCGTGCCCTCTGCCCCTCACCCCTGCCCGTACGCTCTGTGCCTGCGCTCGTCTCAACCTCCACTCCTTCGTTGGGAACTTGTCGTCTTGCTTGTACGTTAGCAAGCATAGGAGAAGATGCCTGACGACGCTGGTGCCATCTCCCACTTGAGCGTAAAGCTCCCCGTCTTCTGGCCGGGTGATCCATTTATTTGGTTCCACCAAGTGGAATCACAATTCAACTTGGGAAGGATCACCGCTAGCAGGACAAAATACGATCATGTTTTGTCCTCTCTACCAGCAAGCATCATCTCTGAAGTCCGTGACGTCATCGTATCTCCTTCCACGAGTGAGGACCCGTACAACGATCTGAAGTCTGCCATCCTGTGCCGCACCACTGTCTCCGAGCGTGAGAAACTACATCAGTTAATCTCAAAAGAAGAACTTGGAGACCGTAAGCCCACTCAAATGCTGAGGGCTATGCAGTGCGCTCTAGGCGAACGCGCACAAACCTTCGATAAGGACATCTTTAGACAGTTGTTCTTGCAGAAACTTCCTCCATCAGCTCAGCGTGTCTTGGCCACTATGGATCCTGCTACTCCAGTTGATAAACTAGCAGCAACTGCCGACAAAGTAGTGGAGATTGACACAGCTCCGGTCAACAACGTGAACACACAATCGGAACTGGAGTTGAAAGTGAAAGAGTTAAGTCAACAACTCAACCACGTTTGTTCTCTGCTACAAAATCAACGGCAAAGAAGCCATTCTCGGTCAAGATTTACGAAGAGGCATCGTTCGAGTTCCGGGAAGATCTGCTTCTACCACGCCAAATTTGGAAAGAAGGCTAGGAAGTGCATCTCCCCTTGCAATTTTTCGTCGGGAAACCCCAGCAGCGAGTCCTAATGGCGTCTAGTACTCGCACTGCCAACCTGTTATTCATAAAGGACAGGAACTCTGGTGTCAATTTCTTGGTCGATACCGGAGCGTCAGTCAGTGTATTCCCTCAAAAATCTGGTCATAAGCACTCGAAATTTGGAAAAAAGGCTAGGAAGCGCATCTCCACCAGACGGGCCCTATGAAGTTCTCCGACGTACGCGCAAATCATTTCTCATCCAGCGCGGTTCCAAGGTCGACAAGGTTTCTATCGATCGTCTTAAGCCTGCGTTTTTGGAATCAACCTTAAGTGAGGTACATGTAGCTACCAAAAAGGTCCAGAGGAAATCTGTGTCGTTCGGAACTCTTTGAACTTCCTCTCTGGTGGGGGAGTGTGTAGTGAATACTCTTATTTTAGTTTCAAGTTAAATGTTAATTTTACCATCTTGAATTTCGGAATAGTTATAAATTCATTTTAAATTAGTTACCCCATTATAATTCAATTGTGAACCACATTAATACTAATTTTATGTATACTATATTATTTTATTGTATGTAAACATAATTAATTATATATCACAATTGTCAGTTAATTATTTATATTCAAATATTTATTTTAATCTAATACCATGTCCATTTTGCAAATAAATAATAGAAAACCAAAGGTTATATTTTCCACCTTTGGTACTGTCGTAGTTTCGCCTAACGGACTCAATACGGCTAGTGAGATAATCACTGGTTGGCACTTAACTAGCGGCAGTGCTTATGGCTACATCATCCAGGTTAACCTATACCGGATAGATGCGCTACGGTCCCAAGCCGTAGCTTGCCTAGGCCAACGACGACGACGTAAACCAACACTGCTATTTCTGCCTGGTAAATACAAAGGGGATCACTTCAAAAACAAAGAGCCTTATGAAATACCCTAATCTACCGTCTGCAATGAGACCAGTTCCCCACAGTGCTCAACTTCCAGTACCAAATCCTCCTGAACATGTAAGTTTAAGTGATGAGGAATCAAACGTAGCTGTAGCATATCATGAGGAAAAAGATGAAGACATTTCTGATCCAACATTCCAGGCTACCTGTTCCTCCACTGAACCACATTTACTGTCACAAGGAGATCTAAATGACCTAGTTCGTGATTTGAAATTATCTAAGAAGCAGGCTGAACTTTTAGGTTGAAGATTAAAGGGTTGGAATCTACTGCAACGTGACACTAAAGTTTGTTTTTTCCGCAGCCGCCATGATGAATTCAAAGAATGGTTCTCCCATGAAGATGGACTTGTGTTTTGTAAAGATGTTAATTCAGTCATGGGGGCTCTTGGTCATGAACATAACGTGGATGAGTGGCGATTGTTCATTGACTCCTCAAAAGTCAGCTTGAAAGCAGTCCTTCTTCACAACGGAAATAAATTTCCTTCTGTACCTATTGCACATGCTGCAAACATGAAAGAGTCATACGACAACATGAAGTTGCTTTTAGAAAAGTTTCAGTATCAGAAATATAAGTGGAATATCTGTGGAGATCTGAAGGTCATTGCACTTTTGCTAGGGTTGCAGCTAGGTTACACCAAGTACTGTTGTTTTTTATGTGAGTGGGACAGTAGGGACAAGCAAAACCACTACGTTAAGAAGGATTGGCCAAAACGCACCTCACTTGTTCCAGGCAAGAAAAATGTTGTGAATAGTTCACTTGTTGACCCTGAGAAAGTGTACCTTCCTCCTTTGCATATCAAGCTTGGACTTATGAAAAACTTTGTTATTAAAGCGATGGATAAAGCGCAAACAGGATTCACATACTTGAGAAATAAGTTTCCCCGGATCAGTGATGCCAAGATTAAAGAAGGCATTTTTGTAGGCCCTCAGATCAGAGAATTGTTAAGAGATGAGAGATTTGAAGGAGAGTTGAATGAAGTTGAGAAAGCTGCGTGGCAGAGTTTCAAAAGTGTCTGCACAAATTTTTTGGGAAATCACAAGGCCGAAAACTATCCTGAAATAGTAGGAGATCTTCTTAAGTCTTACCAAACAATGGGGTGCAATATGTCATTAAAGGTTCATTTCTTGGACTCTCACTTGGACTTTTTTCCGGAAAACCTGGGTGCGGTAAGCGACGAACATGGTGAGCGTTTTCATCAGGATATTTCTGCCATGGAAAACCGTTACCAAGGCAAATGGAGCCCCAGTATGCTGGCTGACTATTGCTGGACTCTTAAGAGAGACATGCCTGAGGCAAAGCACAGCAGAAAATCAAAACAAGCTACTTTTTAAACTACAGGTATGTCTTTTCGATCATATTTTAATAAGTATGTAACTATATGGGTTTTTAAAAGTTAAATTGCATGTCACACAAAAACCAGACCTGATAGAGAAATTTTACAAACTTATTTGGATTCAGCACAGAAAATACTATAAGAATAAGGTATTTTCATTTTTGGGACACGAAAATTTTTTTTTTTTGTTGCCCAGTGAATTATCAAGGGCGTACAGTTGATCTATTAGTAAATAGTAAATACTATTCCAGAAACAAACAATGTTATAATTAATAATAGATCAACTGTACGCCCTTGATAATTGGTTAGGTTAATTAAGTCGTGATATTTTCGTTAGTTTTAACGAAAATATTCTGTCAGAACTCAGATGGTAGACCGCATACTTAACCAGCACCTTGAAATTTTCAACTAACGAAAATTGGCCCCACGTTAATACGTAAGTACCATATATATATATATACATTTAACTGCAATGACCGCGCAGTATATTAACGTATAGAAACGACGTAAGTATAGAGGAGTGTTCTGCACACGAGGAAGAGAAATAACAAACAAATGAAAAATAAGGCACCCGCAGAACACTCCTCTATGCTTACGTCGTTTCTATACGTTAATATACTGCGCGGTCATTGCAGTTAAATGTACATATTCACGATTTGCGAGGGTGCCCTCTCAAGGCATTGGTTTCTGCCCTATGTAGGAGAATTACAACTTCTGACTATCGTGGCTCCGTAGTGTAGTGGTTAGCACGTCTGACCGGCAATCGGAAGATCCTGGGTTCGATTCCTGGGCGGGTGCCTTATTTTTCATTTGTTTGTTATTTCTCTTCCTCGTGTGCAGAACACTCCTCTATACTTACGTCGTTTCTATATATATATATATATATATTTGGATCTTTTCCGTTTGGGGGCTAGCAGCGAATTTTAATGAAAATTGGTATACTAATGTAGTTTTGGTCACTGATTTCAAAAATAACTTTCTTTTTTTGGAGAAATGAAAATCAAACACGTTAGAGCACTTTCAATAATTAATATGTGTTTTAACTAGCTTAAACTAGTTACAGAGGATTGTGTTAAATTTAGCCAGAGTCACAAACTGCTACTGTTTATGAAAAAGTGCTCTAAGTGTGGGAAAGTGTGTTCCTTTGATAAAAATACCCAGTTCTTTCGCTGCCAAAAGTGTCGGTCAAACGGTAAAAAGTGCAACTTTAAATTATCTCTAACGAAGAATACGTTTTTTGAAGGATCCCAGCAGATCTGTAAAAGTAGCAGAAAAAAAAAATCAAGAATTAATGCCCAGTTAGGTCAATTGAATGTCCGGTTAAGTCAACTGTACGTCCTTGACGACTGGTTAGGTTAAGTCATGATATTTTCATTAAAAACACTAATTACACCAGTACACATTTGAAAACTTGTCGATCGATTTTTACAAACTAGTTGGTGATTCTATATAATTTGAGAGCGCTGATCTCAAAAATATAGTTAGCTTTTCCCTATCACGTATGGTTTTCTTACTACAGGGTGTGTCATAAATCCCCCATTTATCCCCAAATGTGAACCATCTTATCGAGACCAACATTGGATTGCACATGCTAAACCATAAATTTTGTTGTTATAGACTACAGTAACGCTTACATAATAATGTAGGGTAAATATATATAACAACCAGTCCCGTTCTCAGCAAAATACTCTCTCCCCTCCCATCAATGGGTGGTTAACATTTGGGGACAGATGAGGTATTACAACACCCCTTGTAGCACGAAATCTTTAGGTGATAGAGTAAAACCTAATTATAGCAGAATTAAATAGCTCCTAGCTCTTGGACAAGCATATTGCTTGTTTATGAAAGAATAAAAAAATAACTGAAAGAAACAAAATATATTTACCGTCTTTACTTGCAAACATTTCAGGACTTATTCCAAAGACTTAAGACTACGAAGGTAGATCTGACTAATGACGACTAAACCGGTGCTTCTTTGATGTTTTCTTATACTGTGCGTTAGGCTGATCTCGTTGCAGACACCAGCAGTAATCCGCCATCATATTTGTATGCCATCTTCCATGGCTTTGATGTCCTGGTGAAATCGTTCCCCTTGCTCCTCACTGACATCTCCGAGATTTTCGGAAAAACGGTCAAGATGCGAAAATAAGAAGTGAACTTTCAGGCTCATGTTGCAGCGTAAGGCGCAAAACTTTTTAAGCATATTTTCCACCAGTCTTTCATAATTTTGGCTTTTGTAGTTTCCCAAGAAGTTTTCAACAACATCTTTGAAACCAAGCCATGCTTCTTTTTTTTTATTGGTCATTGTGTTCAGGAAATGATCGTCTGTCAATAACTTTCTAATCTGAGGACCTATAAAAACACCTTCCTTTATTTTCTCGTAGCTAATCTTTGGATATTTTGAACAAATGTACTTGAAATACTCACCTTCTCTATTCAATGCTTTGACACACTGCTTCATCAAGCCTAACTTAATGTGCAAGGGTGGTAGGAGGATTTTATTTTGTTCAACTAGATGTTCATGTAAAATGTTCTTTGATCCTGGGGTAAGATTCTCTCTTGGAGGCCAAGTTTTCCTCTTCCAGTGCTGGTCACGTGCTCGACTATCCCATTCGCAGATGAAACATGGCATCTTAGTGTATCCTGATTGCTGCCCAAGTAACATGCAAAGGACTTTGAGATCCCCACACAATATCCATCTGTGATTTTGATACTGAATTTTTTCCAGAAGCAGTTTCATGTTATCATAGGTCTCTTTTAAATGAATAGAATGGGCCACTGGGATTGATGCATATTTGTTACCGTTGTGCAGTAACACTCCTTTTAGACTGGTTTTAGAGGAATCTATAAACAACCTCCAGTCACTGGTTTGGTATTCGATGCCTAGCTTGCACACTAATCCTGTGATGTCCTTGCAAAATACCAAGGGACCATCTTCTTCGAAAAAAGGCACGAAGTCTTTCTCACTATTTCTGTACCAAGCGAAGTATGTGTCGGATGCCAATAAATTGTTCTCCTGCAATCTAGACCCCAAAAGTTCTGCAGAGTCCTTAGGCAGGTTCAAATCCCTGACTAAGTCATTTAGTTCGGCTTGGGTTAATGGTTTAGGAGGATCTCGGTCAGCTGTTGGTTGTTCATAAACATCATCATTGTCTGGATTTGGAGCTGAATCAGAATCTGAATTGTATTGATCCGGACTCTCGGGTGGGCGGGGAATAGGAACTTCTGGACCATAGGGTACCGGCCTTATTGCAGATGGAAGACTTGGGTATTGAAAGCTCTCTTTATTCTTTGCATTATAACCTTTAGCATTGCAAGAACAGAAGTAGCAGTCGTCGGTATGGTTTCTAGGCTCGCGCCATACCATAGGGATCCCAAATGGCAAACTTTTCTTTTTACCTTTGCTCCAATTCCTTAGTGCCGCAACACACGTAAGACAAACCTTGTGTGGAGCCCAACTTTTGTCTTGATCTCCTAATTTAATTCCAAAATAAGCATGATAAGCTCTTTTAATGAAGGTCGTTACATTTGTCCTTTGTTTTACAACAACATACCGACCACAAATATAACAAAATATGTCTGGACTATGGGTACATCCTCTAGAAGCCATTATTAAAATTTTAAAGACGTAATGTTAGAATTATCTATCTGAAAAATATGAAAAAACGAAATTAAATAAAGATAAAAAAGGTAAAAAATTACAAAACGCCCCAAATTTGTTTTGCTAATAACTTTAAAACTGTGGGTGATAGGAAAAAACTGGTAGCATTTTTGAATTCAGCGCAGCGAACTGCTTCAGAATCACAACTCAAAATAAAGAAATCGATTTTCATGCAGACCGGTGTTATTTAAAGTGCTCTAACATTTGTTTTTCATTTCTCCAAAAAAAGAAAGTTATTTTTGAAATCAGTGACCAAAACTATATTAGTATACCGATTTTCATTAAAATTCGCTGCTAGCCCCCAAACGAAAAAGATCCAAATATATATATATATATATATATATATATTATATATATATAATATATATATATATATATATATATAATAAAATTGGTATGACAATATGCGCATTTTGTAGGGGATGACGGGACTTTTCGAACACCCTGTAGGTTACGTGTGGTTAGGTTATGTTGTGCCCTCACAAGTAAATATTTTTCTGATTAATTTTGATGTATTTTGAAGGAATTTTACTTTCGTTTCGTTTTTAAATTTGCGATTCTTCAAATACGAAAACTGAAAATATATCGAAAACTGCTTATTTGCATAAGAAACGGATATCAGATTCTTTCACAGTATTTTAAAATTAACCAGAAAAATATCTTCTGTTCATTA
Organism: Bathynomus jamesi; assembly: GCA_023014485.1. NCBI lineage: Eukaryota > Metazoa > Arthropoda > Malacostraca > Isopoda > Cirolanidae > Bathynomus > Bathynomus jamesi. The sequence goes on along the minus strand of JAJOZX010000244.1, from coordinate 1,305,414 downwards.
ATTGCCGAGGATCTTTTAAACAATTTTTCCCCCCAACATACTCTTTTCAACAATCACCACCCCAATGATGATCTTTTCAACTATATCCCGGCCCCCTAAAGTTTAAACTGTGCAAACTAACCAAAATAACATAAGAAAAGAATAAGAACAAATTTATTATTTATTGCAAACATATAATAAATAGAGAACCATTATTTACATAGGATAAAATTTGAATGCCCAGTTAGGTCAACTGTACGACCTTGACGATTGGTTAGGTTTAGTCGTGATATTTGCGAACGAAAATATCACGACTAAACCTAACCAATCGTCAAGGGCGTACAGTTGACCTAACCGGGCATTCAATGAACCTAACCGGGTATTCAATTGACCTAACCGGGCATTCAATTAAACTAACCGGGCATATATATATATATATATATATAATAATTTAGGGTGTCTCTTATTGGGTAGTCAAAAATTGAAATGTTGAATTATTTTATCTGCGTCCCCTAAAATAGTTCCATTTAGCATAAAAACTAAACCTTGAAAGTTTGACACAAATTGGCTCATATTTAGGGTCGCCCCCGGCTAATAAAAATGGTGACCATGGCATAATAGCTCCTGACATATGATTATGCTCATTATACACATAATTCCTTCCTTCTTTTTTTAGTTTGATTCGTTTTTATAAGTATAGGCCTTCTATTTATCATTGATCCTTTTCTAACCTATCCTTGATGTTGTTATAATCCATCCTTTGGTCCTCAATCCTTCTTTATCCCAATCCTTTTTCTCCTATCCAAAATCCTTCCTGGCTCTTTTTTTATATGCAATCAGCAATGAAGCATTGCTACAAAAAAAACCATTAGTTTATTATATAGAGATAAATTCAAAATGCCAGTGCTATTTACATACTTTAATTACTTTAATTAGCATTATTTCCTTATACAACATTTATTTAATATACAATGATTATACAATATGGTGTATTTTAAGGTGCGACCTCATTGATGGTTATTTTTTGAGAAGAACAGTTTTTGATGGAACTGGGTGACTCTGGCGGTGTTTTGCAACAATTTGGAGCAGGAACTGGAGCTGCTCTTCCCCCACTGTCAATTTCTTATTCAGCTCTTGAACTAAAGCTACTGCACGTTTTGCCCGGTCATTTACAACAGATAGAGCTGCAACAATAGCTCTGGCCCTTAAATATTCACAGTTGGATGTCCAAGTGCTGGGTGCCTTGTTCAGAAATCCTTCTGGCAAATTCAGCTTAGTAAAGAATTCTCTAGTATTTCTTGTAACAAGTTGGTGTAGTCCTTCACCAGAGCAGAAGGTCGATTCAGGAATCCGAGGACGCTTGGGTGGTCTATCAGTGGACTCATCTTCTAATGCCTTTACCATGCGTTTCTTTACATCTGTAGTAATTCGCTCATCAAAGAAAGCAAGACCAACTGCTTCTTCAGACAGGTACCATAAGTGGTTAGAGAGCTTTTTTTTAGTTGCATCAGAAATCTTTTTGTTAGGATAATTAATCAATGACCTCATAAGGAGCCAGTCATTAAATGGGGTTTCAATAGGGAGTGAGGATGTTGTCCAAGCCTTCATATTGATGAGAACAGAAAAAAAGGGAAAGATCTCGAATTCCTCGTTCTTCAGTCTTAGTCATCTTGAACGGGTTTCGAAAAACCCACATCTTGATAGAATAGAGCGCTTTGGACATCCAGCGAGCTCGATGCATGGCACCTGGTGCACGAAACTTGATGCCTTTATTGGGGACACCTCCAAGAAAGATGATGGACAGATCCAAAAGTTCTTGATAGTCATCCCGTAGCATAGGTGCCTGGGATCTAGCAAACTGAATTAGTTCAGTTTTAGACTGGATAATTGCTTCTTTAGTAATCGTGTCTGTCTCACCTGTTTGGAACTGGCTTTGATCAACAGAAGTCCAATTGTCACGAAAACGCTTAAAGATCAATATCTCTGGACCAGTTGATGTAGATCCCAATGTTGCTTCAAATGCAGCTCCCAACAATAAATCTAAAACATGGTGTCTACAAGGCAAATACAAAACATCATGTCCCAATTTTGCTTCGATGAGAGCACAGGCTCCACTATATTGACCCGTGTTTGAAGCTGTTGTATCGAAACAAATATTCATTTAATTGAATTCATCATAAATATGATGATTAATTAATTAAAAACATATGTTTAGTATACTTGACAACTGCTAGTAATTTCAAATATTAATTGCATAAATAATAGCTATATTTTATGAACTTTAATAAGCGGGGGCGACCTCTAAAAATTGTTCAATCCAAAAAATATTTTATGTGTGATGTTTCTTCAACCAATGGAACTGGTTGAGGGGACGCAACCTAAAAAAATCAACACTTCGAAAATAAGAGACATATATATATATATATCGAAACCTAGGGTAAAATTATTGGGTGCTCCTTTAGTATGCGGTCTACAGACAAATTCACACTTTAGTATGCGGTCTACACCAATTTGTTTTTTAAATGTAGTTAAAGAAGGTTGAAATGACAATCTTACTTGAAAAAAATTTATTGAAAAGTTAAAAACATAAAAAGTTTAAATGTAAGTATACCTTCTTAGCTTGTTTACTAATTGCTTGTTTACATCCCAATGTCAGTCGCCCTTGACGATTGGTTAGGTTTAGTCATGATATTTTCGTTAGTTCTAACGAAAATATCTTGACTAAACCTAACCAATCGTAGGTAGACCGCATGAGCAGGCACAAATTTAACGAAAAAAACCTTAGCTTGTTTACTAATTGCTTGTTTACATCCCAGTGTCAGTCGCCCTTGACGATTGGTTAGGTTTAGTCATGATATTTTCGTTAGTTTTAACGAAAATATCTTGACTAAACCTAACCAATCGTAGGTAGACCGCATGAGCAGGCACAAATTTAACGAAAAAAACCTGTAGACTGCACTTTGAAAAAAGTAGAGCGCGCCAGAATTTGTAGACCGCATACTAAAGGAGCACCAATTATTGAATGCCTGGTTAGGTCAACTGTACGCTCTTGACGATTGGTTAGGTTTAGTCGTGATATTTTCGTTAAAACTAACGAAAATATCACGACTAAACCTAACTAATCGTCAATGGCGTACAGTTGACCTAACCGGGCATTCAAATTTTATCCTATGTAAATATGGTTCTCTGTAAACCGGAAATATGATAGAATATAATAGATTTTTCAAGATATGTATCTTATATACATATCTTAAAAATTCTATTATGTAAATAAGATAAGTAAAACCTGTTAAATTATCTCCCCCCTGATATTTACCTTTTAAACTATGTTCCCTCTCTCTGAAACTGTGGGGAAAATAGTTTAAAAGATCCATTGCCGGTTTGAGTTCAGCGAAATATTTATTGAAAAATAAACTGCACGGTTTTTTTCCCCTAAATAACAAATCTAAATTATTCACAGTGATTAATAAAGTACGGTATATAACAAATTTCACTGGTTATAAGTCAGTATTAGTTATAGAAGGTTTAATATGTATGAATTAACTGTCAGTATGAATACACAATTGTAATAAATGGAATTAATGTGATTGTTAATTTACGTACTTTGATGTGATTATTAATTAGAAATTTGTTTGATATTAAATGTCGAGAGAGAGATAGAAATTAATTTTAAAATCCCAGTTGGTATGCTGAGAGCAGTAAGTGTTAAAATTTACAGTTGGCAAACTTGTGCCCCATTTTCAAACAGATTTTTGGTGAAGGTTGTGATCAAAAGACGCGTTGCAGTTCATAGTGTTTTTTAATGTAAATTCTGTAAATTATAGTTGGCTTAGACCGATGTAACCTCTTTCTCTTTCAATGTCACATTCAACTTAATTCGCTTTAACCTTTAATCATCGTGATTCGAAAGTAAAATTAAATAAAATCATATGAAATCTATTTAGTGTTTCGGCTCCCCTTACGTTAGGTCTAAGCAAACACACGTGGCCAAGTCAGACAGGCATTGTATGCAGTTAAAGGAATTTCAATACAGAAAAACTGTTAAAGTTTGTGGTACAGTATAAGTTTGATATCATAAATATCATTATAACTAAATGAAAGTTATGTTAAGGCAATTTTTTTTTTTGTGCAGGAAGGAGGGGCCAAAAGTGAATGCTCGCAAAAAGGTCTTGGGTAGATTCGTCGCCTGGGGGATTTCGTCGCCAGGACGAAACTACCCAATTGACGATCGGGCCGAAACTACCCGAGATTCAGGTCTTATAGGCTAAGATTAAGAATAATGGACAAATTTTTTGTTTCATTTGAAAAAAAGGATCTTTTCTTTTATAGCACCAGTTAGGTCAACTGTACGCCCTTGACGATTGGTTAGGTTAAATCGTGATATTTTCGTTAGTTTTAACGAAAATATCACGACTGTAAGGCTATTCTGGTCTTGAGTAGTTTCGTCCCGATCGTCAATTGGGTAGTTTCGTCCTGGCGACGAAATCCCCCAGGCGACGAATGTACCATAAACCCGCAAAAGCACCTCTCCCAAAGAAGAAGAGAACCAAAAATCAAGGTCCAGGATTTTCGAGATGCCTGGACACTCTGCGTTTGAAAGATTGGAGGTCCATAGACATGGGGAAAGATGGATTGAGATTGATTGTTCCAAAGTTGACCGGTTGAGTAGATGAAAGATTGGAAATACCGATTAACCCTTGTGTTAGAAAGTTGGACAGAGAATGAATGAGAAAGTGTCGAAAGTCTGGTGCTGCGAGTCCAGAAGAGCAATGTCCGTTATAATAACGATAATAAAGTGAGGCAACATTGGAGAGAGAGAGAGGGAGATTGAAAACAGTCAATAAGAAGCGGGAAATTCATGAGACGAAAAGCCTTTGATTCCACCCGGTCAAGTAGAGCTGTGTGGGTTGAGCCACCCCATACATGAGAAGCGTACTCCATATAGGGGCGGACAGGACCCCTGTATAGAGACAGCAACTGAGTGGTGGTGGTGAAGAAACTGCGGAGGCGGTACAGCACACCTAACCTCTTAGAAGCTGTTTTGGAAAGAGAGTATATGTGATTTTTCCAGGAAAGATCACGAGAAAAGGAAGCGCCAAGAAAGTTAAGAGAAGAAGAAGGATTCAGTTGTATGTTGTTGAGAGTAAGAGGATCGTCATGTGGAAGATTGTGACGAGTAGACAGATGGAGGAACTGAGTTTTTAAGGCATTGAAAGCCACAAAGTTTTCTCTGCCCCAATCAAGGATAACAAAGATCAGAGGTCAGGTGCTCCATAGCCGTCCTACGCGAATCATAGAGTGACTGTTGAGAGGGACGCTTTGGGAAGCGGGTGGAGAAGTGAAGAGTGGAATCATCAGCATAGGAGTGAATAGGACAGGAAGTGCGACTTAAATGATCATTGATAAATAAAAGGAAAACCCTGAGGAACACTACTGTTAATAACTTTAGGAAAAGAACAGTGGCCAAAGTTGGAGATAGTTGGACGTTTTGAGAGTGGTCACGCTTCTTTGGGAGTGGCTGAATGAAAGCGAACTTACAGCACGAAGGAAAAGTACCAGATGAAACAAAGACGAAAAAGTTTGCTTCGGCAAGATGTCAACACCGAAGCACAGTTCTTGAGAACAACAGGAAGGACACCATCAGGACCGTACGCCTTCCTAGAGTTGAGCCTAGATAGGGCAGAAAGAATATCTTTGGAAGAGATTTTAATTTCAGCCATAATAAAGTCAGAGGGAGGAGAAGATGGAGGAAAGAACCGGAATCGTTTATGGTTGAGTTGGAAGCGAAAGTTTGAGCGGAGATTTCAGCTCTGTAGTTCAGCTTTAATGTAATAAAAATCATTACATTAAAAGAAACCGCACAATGTCAAATACAACAAACAGATTACAGATCAGTTAAATTAGATTAAATTGTACTATAATATTTAATTGCTTGTTCAAATTGCTAGCTCGGAAAAATGACACAAAATAAGAGTTCTATGAGCAGACGAAAAGATAGTGAAATGCTTAAAAGAGCGTTGAATTTCTATAGCGGTACTTAAAGGCTAGCCAGTCTACAGCCAAAGTTAAAATAGGCGAGAATTTGTGCGGTTTTTAAAGTTGCTTCATAGTCCCTTGGTGATGGTTTTGGGTTGACTTTGATGGTCGCTTTTTTCGATTCACTTTCTTGAAGTCTGCTTTATAATATCGTGGAAATGTTATTATGAGGCTGACCATGGTTTCAGGCCTTATCGAAAGAAATGGTTATTAACAAAGAGACCGTCTCTCGTCGTAACCTCACATAGGTACCTGGTATAAATTTCTGCTGGTAACGAGGTCTTTCAGGTGTTTTCAGCAAACTGTGACGGATTTATTTTGGATATGTTTACATAGAGGTTTCTGAGGCCTGTAATAGCAATAGGCCTGTAATTATTGCTGGATAGAATGTCCCCATACTCAGTGGCGGATTATCACTGAGGCTATTGAGACTGAAGCCTCAGGCTCCCATACTTGAGGGGCCCCCAATCAACTGAGTTTCAATGATATAATTCGAGATTTCGCAAACTTATTTGATTAAATATGACAGAGTACACAAACTGACAAATTCCCTGTTTTATTTTATGTTTTATAGGGCCTAAAGTAAAGTTTGTTTAATACTGTTTGGTTTTGGCAAACGGCAAAATACACTGTGTTAAGGTTCTTTTAAGTTTGTTTCTCATTTAGCCTGAATACCGTACATATAAGTCGTGTAAATGTAATATGTACTGCACATGTATTGTTAATAAAAAGCTATGGAAAAGGGCCCACATATTCTTCATTACCCCGAGGCCCCGAGGTGTCTTAATCTGCCTCTGCCCATACTTATTTTTGACAAGGGACAAGATATAGACCCTCATAAACTCTGCAGGGATATAATTATGAACAAGCATGGCTAAGAAGAGCAATCAGATATGCAGCCACACCACGTCATTGGCACATTTTAAGTGCTCATTCGATAGATCATCTACCCCTGAGGCAGAACCAGTCTTTAACTCTTTAATTAACTTCTACTTCAGGAAGTGATATAAAAGTATTTTCTCTCGTCCCTCGCACAGGCGTTTCTTTGCAGCCTATCTTAAGATTAGCCCTACTCACACCATAAGAATGTTTGAATAATGGTTTTACCACAGCCTTGCAATTTTTCCTCATCCGACAGACCATCGATTGTTAATGGAAGGGCATTTTTTGACATCCGTTTCATTCTTAACGAATTTCCAAAATTTGTTATTATCATTATTTAAGTGAGCCTCACAGGAGGCTTCTGATGCTCAAACAGAATCTTCTTCCTGTTTATATCGCCTTTTGGCTGCTTTATACTGACCTCTATTTCTACACATATTCATGTAAACCGATCCTAATCTGGGTCTACCATGAAGGCACTATAAATCGTAGGTGTCTTTCGATTCCCTCTTCAGAGGGGGCAATAAAATCATTCCATCCAGGAATAATCTTAGTATGACAGTTGTAAGATTTAATCAGAGGTGTTCCTGCTTCTCTTAACACGGATACTAAATTATTATAATACGTAGCTATGAGTTTACAGTGAGAATCACTTGAACAAAGATTACTACAGGCAAGATACAAAATTTCTAAATTATTAAAGAGTTGACCTGTTCTGTCTTTATATTCTATTCTCTGTTGCATATTAACATTAGACCAGTCAACGTGATTATTCTTACCTATTTAATTCTTGCTATGTCGTGTTTCACATATGTTAGTAAAATTTATTAATAATTCTAACGATCTACCATGAGAAACAAGGAAATTATGCAGAATATGAACACTGGCAATATACTCTGTGTGTGTGTGTATATATAAGAGAGAGAGAGAGAGAGAGAGAGAGAGAGAGAGAGAGAGAGAGAGAGAGAGAGAAATTTATTATTGAAAATATAATTTTTCTTGAATATGCAGACATTGTTAATCACTAAGACTTATAAAAGTTTACTGAAGTTTTCATTCCCTGTAAAATATTTCGTCCAAGGAAAAAAATGGGAAAATGAGAAGAAAAAATAAATCCAAAACTTAACTTTTCCGTTGCAAAGATTTTTACTAAATTTCAAAACGCGTCATTCAGTTTTATATTGATTTTTACCTGCCGTATGAAAAACTAATTAAAAAGTTTTCACTGTATCAAATTTTTATAAAGGACACACACACACACACACACACACACACACACACACACACACACACACACATATATATGTGCGTGTGTGTGTTTGGGAGCCAACATGCTTGACCTTCGTGAAATGAGGAATCATCGCACGGAACATTTGAAAGGTTCAAAGGTGTGTATATATATATATATATATATATATAGGCGCTTATACGTATTCGTACAGAGATATTTCAGTTACATATGTCCTTAGCATTTGTACCGTGCATAAGATAATTATGAAAAGTTTACCGTTCATTTCACAAAATTTACAAATAAAAAGTTAAAATGGAAAAGTTTTCGTACGTTTATTTAAAAAAAATATTTAATACTTTGTGTGTCCATCTTACGCTTAAAGAATTTAAGATATTATCAATAGTTGGCTATGTCTTGATTAGAGACTGTTGGTAATTTTGAATTCTAGAATTTTTTCTTTGTATCTTCATGGAAGACTGACGACTGTACAAACTATTAGTGAGCCATTAATTGTCGTGGTAAAGAGCTGTCAACAGACCTTCAGAGATCTGTTATTACTGCAAGAGTCTGGAAAGAGTTATAGGAAGATAGGAGAGGAACTTCAAATTCCATTTACGACAGTTGCTGCAGTTACAGTATAAAGAAATGGAAATGCTTTGGAACAATCAAAACGCTACCAAAGTGTGGACGACCTCACAAGATTTCAGAAGGTACAGTTAGACGGATTGAACGAATGGCTGCTGCGAATTCATAAGTGACTGCGGGTAATATTTGCCAAACATTAAGACTGTCTAAGAGCGATGTCCATCCCTCTACTGTACGTCGGACATTGAAAAAGAATGGTCTGCATAGAAGAGTTGCATAAAGAAAGTCTGCTACGAAAAGCGCACAAAGTATCTCGTTGAAAATACCCAAGAATCATCAAAATGATGGATTTGCTTTCTTGAAGAAAGTTCTCTGGACAGACGAGACCAAATTTGAATTATTCGGGAATAAAGAGCAGTGGTATGTTTAGCGAAAATCAAATACTGCATTCGATGGGAAAAACATCCTTCCTACGGTTAAACATGGTGGTGGTAGTTTGCTTCTTTGGGGATACTTTAGTGCTTCTGATCCAGGAAATGGATGCGCCTCGGTGGTATAGTGGTTAGCGTCGCTAACTACGAATCAATCGGACCCGGGATCGAAACTAGGTCATCCTTCCAGCTGTTCATCCTTCCACACAGTAAAATAAAAAAATTGGTTGGTTGATAAATGGGTACCCTGGATAGCCTAGTAGTTAAGAAACTGGGCTGTTGGTGGAGCGTGGTTCGGATTCCACGTTAAACTGTAAGTCTAAGGTGGAATGACAAGCTTGACCTTCGTCAGAATGAACTATTCAGGCGGAAGCAAAACCAGGGTTAACCAAGGAAAGCTTGTTGTCATGAATGGAATCTTGAATTCGAAGAAAAATCAGAAAAATTTAGAAGAAAATGTATTGCCTTCAGTTCGAGAGTCGCGAACGGGTCGCAATTGAATACTTCTTCTTCTTCCGCAGCTTATTATCCCATCTTTACATGGGGTCGCTGTTTTTGGTTCGTCTTCTCCACTCTCCTCTGTCGTATACCGCGTCCTCCTCTAAGTCCTTCTCCCTGATGTCCGCCACCACACAGTCCCTCCATCTCGTCTTCGGTCTTCCTCTTCTTCTCCGTCCCGGCAACTCCATCTCCAGCACTCTACGCCCCACATACTCCTCCTCTCTTCTCCTGACGTGTCCATACCACCTCAGCCTGGCCTCCTGCACCTTCTTAGATGCTTCCGCCACCTTCACTGTTCCCCTTATATGCTCATTTCTGACCCTATCCCTCCTCGTCACTCCACACATCCATCTCAACATCTTCATTTCAGCCACATCGATTTTTCTTTCATTGCTCTTCTTCATTGGCACAGTCTCCATTCCATACAACATTGCCGGCCTCACCACTGTTTTGAATACCTTTCCCTTCAGTTTCACTGGGACCCTCTTATCACAGAGCACCCCTGATACGTCTCTCCAGTTCTTCCACCCCGACTGTATTCTACAGTTTATCTCTCTCTCTGCTCCCCCCTCTGCATCCACTGTTGACCCCAAGTATTTAAAATACTCCACCGTCTTAACACGCTCTCCACTCAATGTCACTTCCCCTCCTCGGTCCTGCTGCACATCACATCTCATATATTCGGTCTTCTTTCGGCTAATTCTCATCCCCCTACTTTCCAACGCCTCTCTCCAATTTTCCAACTGCTGCTCCACCTCCTCTTTCGTCTCCCAACTCAACACAACATCGTCTGCATACATCATGCACCACGGCGCCTCCCCTCTAATCCTGTCCGTCAACACATCGAATACCGCATTGAAAAGGAAGGGACTCAAAGCTGATCCTTGGTGCAGACCAACTTCCACCCCAAAGCTCTCTGACACACCCACACTACTCCTCACCTTAGTTGTTACTCCCTGTACATTCCCTTGATCAGTTTAACATACTTCTCTGGTACCATCTTTTCCCTTAAGCATCTCCAAACTTCCTGCCGTGGTATCCTATCATATGCCTTCTCCAAGTCAATAAAAACCATGTGCAACGCCTTCTGCCCCTCTCTGTACCTCTCTGCCAACTGTTTCAATGCAAAAACTGCATCTGTCGTTCTCCTTCCCGGCATAAATCCAAACTGTTCCACTGACACTTCCGCTTCGTCTCTCAACCTACTCTCCACTATTCGCTCCCATATCTTCATTGTATGTGATATTAGCTTGATCCCTCTATAATTCGTGCAATCTTGTACGTCTCCCTTCTCTTTAAATATAGGCACTATGATGCTGGTCCGCCACTCATCCGGAATCACCTCCTGGTCAAACAACTTCTGCATTAGATCCCACACCAGATCCACCCTCTCATCTCCCAGTGCCTTCCATGCCTCGGCTGGTATCTCGTCTGGGCCAGTCGCCTTGTTATTTTTCATCCTATTCAGAGCACGACTCACTTCCATCCTCCCCACTTGTCCTGTCATAGCTACATTTGGTAATCCATCCTCATAGAAAGATCTTGGGTTTTCTTTATTTAATAATTCCTCAAAATATTCCTTCCATCTATCCTTTATCTCTTCATCTCTTTGCAGCACCGCCCCCTCCCTTCCCTTAATTTGTTTTACCTGTGTAAAGTCTTTGTCGCTCTATTTCTGCTCTTAGCCAATCTGTATATCTTCTTTTGTCCTTCACGATCCTCTAAATCCTCATACATCTGCCGATATGCCTCCGCCTTTGCTCTCGCCACTGCTCTCTTTGCCTGTTTCTTTGCTTCTTTATATACCACCTTACACTCTTCACTCCTCGATTCTTCCCATAACTTCTTAGTTTCTCTCTTACTTCGTAGTGCCCTTTGGATCTCATCACTCCACCACCATCCTTCCTTATCTTCCCACACTTTACCTGATGTTTCCCCCAATATATCTCTACCTGCCGTTCTCATGACATTCGCATTATGTACCCACCAATCCTGTACATTCTGTTCATCAACATGGATTTCACTCAACACTCTCTCTCTAAATTCCCGTTTCTTCCCCTCCTCTCTCAGTTTGTACCACCTAATTCTCCTCACTGTTGTTCCTCGGGTCTTTCTTCCTCTTTTCAACATCACATCCATGACTACCAACCGGTGTTGTGGCGTCACATGGTCTCCTGGAATAACTTTGCAGTCCCTCACCTCGGCCAATTGCGCCCTCCTATACAGTATGAAATCAATTTGCGATGTTCCGCCTCCACTCTTGTACGTAATAACATGCTCCTCCCTCTTTCTGAAAAACGTATTTACAATCGCTAGATCAAACGATACAGCCATATCCAACACTCTCTCACCGTCCACGTTTGCCTCTCCATAGCCATGACCACCGTGCACTCTGACCACTCCATCGTTATGATCACCAACGTGTCCATTCATATCCCCGCCCAACACCACTCGTTCGTCCTCGGCAATACTCTCCATTTCTTCCTCCAATAACCTCCAGAATGCTTCCTTAACGTCGTCCGGACATCCACTTTGGGGCGCGTATGCACTGATTATATTGAGTACCTGTTCCCCATAATTCATTCTCAAAGTCACCAGTCTATCTCCTCTTCGCTTTACTTCCACTATGCTATCCTTCAATACTGCAACAAGATAATGATCTAAAACATAAAAGTAAGAGCACCATGAAATGGCTTCAACAAAAGAATTTCAAGCTTCTCGAGTGGCCCACTCAAACTCCAGATCTCAGTTTAATCGGAAATTTATGGTTTGATTTGAAATAAGCTGTCCGCAAGAGAAACCATTCGAATCTGAATGAACTGCAACAGTTTTCTTTGGAAGCATGGGCTAAAATTTATATTGAGATGTCGAAACCTTGTAGAAAAATAACTAAAACGAATCACTGAAGTCATTCAAGCAAGGTGGACACACAAAGTATTAAATCATTTTGTAAATAAATGTACGAAGACTTTCGTATTTCGACTTTTTTTTAATTTTGCTTTCAAACTCTTTGATGTTTCACATTATACAGTATGTTGGAGTTAAACTAATTTTTTTATTTTAAAAATTTTTCGAAACGGACGGTAAACTTTTTATAACTATCCTATGCGTGATACGAAAGATAAAGGCGAATATAACTAAAATATTTGAGGGGTCGCGCGTCTTAAGGTACCTAAGCGCCAGCACAGGCGAAAACGTGTTTTTGATGGATATCACTTTTTTCACCCTTCCTCTATCGCGTGGTTTGGGTTATAATGACCTTACGACAC
>JAJOZX010000244.1:1215000-1287500 GCA_023014485.1 Bathynomus jamesi | reverse complement strand
TTTTAAATTCATCACACAAATTAAAGTTGGCTACTCACGCCTTCTATGAAGCAATACATCGACATCCTTCTTGGCTTCTTGTAATTTTGCGCAAGTCAAGTGGGCCTGATTTAAATATAACATCCTTAGTCATAGACACGGAAAGATGGAATGAGGAAGAATGTTGCAGAACTGGCCATTAGATTATTCGTCGTTTTTCTCTTAATGGGCATTCAAAGTTCTACTTTTACGTATTACACGGGTTTCTCTTCATCTCGTGCCCTCTATCTGTCTACACTCTACAGACGGGGAATCCACCTAACCTAAGAGAGAGAGGAGAGAAAGCAGGAGGAGAGAAGAGACTTTGGGGGAGAAAGTAAGATGTCCTCACCCCCAAAAGGGGTATACCTAACCTAATTTTATCTATTTTATAAAATTTTCATCCAGTTCTCTGCACCAATATTTAATTTCTTCTGAATTTCTATTTAACTTAAACTTTTCATCTTCGTGGTTGCTTGCCAAATCATTTATACATTATATACAGTAAGTTTATCACATCTCTCAGACAACTTCTTCACCGTCTCACCGGGATACGTTGTATATAGTGAGAGGTCCAATATTCTTAGTTTTGCAGCTAGATGATTCAGATCAAGGACTGTTAAGTAAAACATCTAAAATTTGCAAATGGTACAAAAAGTAGGATGCCAAGTCATTCCCAATTATTTATGTCTGTTCCATGGATACAAGTAAGAAAAGAAAATTATTAAAAAATTTTTGTATCTTCGCTGGTAAAAATAATAATTAAAAGATGCTCTGGTTAGAAAGCCTGTCAGTAAGAACCAAGGGAATGTAGTCGAGACCAGTAGTCTTCACCTTCCGTTTCCTCTATCTTAGATGTAAAAGCCCTTTGTGTAACTTCTATATTAGCAATGTCTCGTTTTCTGTATTGGTTTGTGAGTACTGAGCAATACTCAATTATTGGTAGAACTAGACTCTACCATAATTTGAACATGATGTTTGCTTTTCAGTTGCGGAAACTCCTCTAGATGATTCCCATTATTTTTCTAGCCATTGTAATTTTGATGTTATAGTGCTCTCTGAATTCTGCATTCCTGCATTCTACTCCCTGACTTGTGGATTTGGCGTTATCTGTTTGGCTTGCGGAGTTTTGTATCCCTTTTTCTGTAGCTCCTTCTTATTACCATATCTTAAAAGTTGGAATTTTCTTCGTTGAACTTCAAATTGTTGTCTTCTACCCACTGGAGTAATGTTTCAATGTCGTTTTGTAATTTTCGTATGTCGCCTTCGTTCAATATTTCCTTACATATCTTTGTGTCATCTGCGAAGCATGATACAATACTGCCCTTAATATCTGCATCAATATCTGGGGTCATTATTATGAACAGCAAGGAGCTAATACTATCTCTTGTGTGGACAGAGCTCACGACTTCCGATTTAACTCCGTTTCCGACCACTCTTTGTGTTCTTTGCGTCAAGAAGTGAAATATCCTTCCTCCTAGCTTTCCAGTGATTCCTGTATTCTTAAGCTTGTGTACTATGATTCCAGGTTCACATTTATCGAATGCTTCAGAAAATCCGTATATATTACAACTATGCAGTGGCGGCTCGTGACTTTCAGTTATGGGGGTGCTGTCTCAGAAATTGCGAACAATTGTGTCGATTATATATATATATATATGAGAGAGAGAGAAAGTCGAATAGATAAATAGATAACTACTCACTACTCAGTCATAAAAATAAGTAAAATAGTATCATAAAATCAATTATAGGGTACTTACGCTTAACGGGTAATTTCGAATTTGCCAAAAATTTTATTTATAAACAAATTCTATGCTTCTGTTTTTATTCTGAGCGAAAAAATATTCTAAGAAATGAAAGTTATATATTGTAAATAATCCAATTATTATATAATTAACTTCAATTTCACGACAAAAAATAAATGATAACGAATCATTGATAAATGCAATTCGGAAATTAAATTTCGAATTAGGAAACGATACAGCAACACAACTACCACGTCAAACAAACAAATCGGCACTGCTCTGTCCACAGTGCTTTGGATCCTCTTAAACCCGCGATTCTGACTCGCTCTTCGTACGTCCTACACCGAGAACAAAATCTGGAACTGTTAAGTACGCAGTTCCACGGGAAGGCTGAAGCTACTTTCGTGATTCACTCGTTCGGCATTGAAATAGTTTAAGGAAAAAAGGATATAATTTGATTTAAAAACTCAAAGTTCATTGAAAAAAACAATCAGAGAGGCTATTTTAAATATTTAAATATAAAGATCGTAAGATCATGGGGGTGCTGCAGTTCCACAGTGCCTATCTGCGAGCCGCTCCTGCGAACTATGTTTTGTCCTCGACACAATATTTTCTCCTGGTGGTTTAGTAACTGTGATAGACATGATCTTCCAGACCTGAAACCATGCTGATTTGGGTTGTATAAGTCTTTTTCTTGTAGGTAGTAGGTAGTTTTGACTCTAATTATACGTTCAAAACACTTTATAAGGTGTGAGGTGAGAGTCACTGGCCGATAATTCTTGGCCATTTGATCTGTTACCACCTTTAAATAGGGGGGGCAATGTTTACGTTCTTTAAGGGGGGTGGAATTTGTCCTGTGTCGAGTGATTTCGTCCATAGTAAGTATAGCGGTTCGGCAATACTCTCTTTACATTTCTGCAGAAACGTGGCACCCCATGTGTCTGGCAGTACCACAAAATACAGCACTGGCCTCACTCGTGTTGCTAAGAGACAAAGCCAGCGGTACAAACAGCATTAGTATACCAGCATCGTATGCAGACGATAAAAAGTTCAAATGGTCAGAAGGCAACATTACATTTAACATTGAAAAATTTCACCTCTTGAGATATGGTAGAAATGAGGGTGCTCGGACCGAATGCAGAAAGTCGAAATGCCGACAGACAAAATGCCGAATGGACAAAATGCCGAATGGACCAAATGCCAAAGGGACAAAATTTGTAATTTCTTATTTCATTTTCTATGAAAAATGCATTGCATTGAAATCCCTTAACCAGCGGTTGGTTGGACTCTGAAAGCTCCGCCCAGATCCAACCCCTCGATGGTGTTGCTTAACCTAGACTCTGGAGCATTTGCTCTTCAGAGGTGTAAAGGTAAGCTAATCTTATTTTTGTACAGTGCTTATTTTTGTGCCTAACCTAACCTAACCTAATCTAACCTAACAGGAGTAACCCTAGAACAAATATCTCTTGGCGCCAATGTTACAAGAATAAATAAAAAATACAGGAAAATAAATGAGCGTATTAAAAAAGTATATGCCACTTATAATGAGTCCAGTGGGTTGTCGTACCTAAGAGAAATTGCTCATAATTTATAGTTTTTAAATTAAAGTTTTATTAAAATAAACTATCCATTTTTTATCATTTACAGTGAAAACATAAAGAATTCACACTTCATTATTTTTTTATTTATTCTCTAAAAGTTCAAACCATAATAACTTTTTGGATTTTCCTAACAAATGTTTACAATTTTCTAAATTGTCGGCATTTTGTCCATTCGGCATTTTGTCCATTCGCCATTTTGTCTATAGGTATTTTGACTGTCGGCATTTTGACTTTCGGCATTCTGTCTGCACACGAGAAAGGGGGAACTTTGTCAACATCCATCAACTGAAGCGTTAAAAGCGATGTTTTGAACATCGAGTGTGTGTATATATATATATATATATATATATAATATATATATATATATATATAACGTAAAGAACGACGCTTGTATAGGAGAATATTCCGCGCAAGAAGAGAGGAAAGAACGAAACAAATGAAAAAATGAGGTAACCACCCTGGAATCGAACCCGGGATCTTCCGATTGCCGGTCAGATATGATAACCGGGTGGTTACCTCATTTTTTCATTTGTTTCGTTCTTTCCTCTCTTCTTGCGCGGAATATTCTCCTATACAAGCGTCGTTCTTTACGTTAATTATACTGCGTGTTTGCAGTTTAAATATATATATATATATAATATATATATATATATATATATATATATATGTTAGTGCTATACTCCATTTTGATACTAAGGTTAGTTGGGAGAGAAAAGGAGCTACAGAGAAAAAGCGTACAAAACTCTGCAAGCAAAACAGATAACGCCAAATCCACAAGTCAGGAATGCAGAATTTAGAGAGCACTATACCATCAAAATTACAACGGCTAGAAAAATAATGGGAATCATCTAGAGGAGTTTCCGCAACTGAAAAGCAAACATCATGTTCAAATTATGGTAGAGTCTAGTCCTACCAATAATTGAGTATTGCTCAGTACTCACAAACCAATACAGAAAACGAGACATTGCTAACATTGAAGCTACACAAAGGGCTTTTACATCTAAGATAGAGGAAACGGAAGGTGAAGACTACTGGTCTCGACTACATTCCCTTGGTTCTTACTGACAGGCTTTCTAACCAGAGCATCTTTTAATTATTATTTTTACCAGCGAAGATACAAAATTTTTTTAATAATTTTCTTTTCTTACTTGTATCCATGGAACAGACATAAATAATTGGGAATGACTTGGCACCCTACTTTTTGTACCATTTGCAAATTTTAGATGTTTTACTTAACAGTCCTTGATCTGAATCATCTAGCTGCAAAAATAAGAATATTGGACCTCTCACTATATACAACGTATCCCGGTGAGACGGTGAAGAAGTTGTCTGAGAGATGTGATAAACTTACTGTATATAATGTATAAATGATTTGGCAAGCAACCACGAAGATGAAAAGTTTAAGTTAAATAGAAATTCAGAAGAAATTAAATATTGGTGCAGAGAACTGGATGAAAATTTTATAAAATAGACAAAATTAGGTTAGGTATACCCCTTTTGGGAGTGAGGACATCTTACTTTCTCCCCCAAAGTCTCTTCTCTCCTCCTGCTTTCTCTCCTCTCTCTCTTAGGTTAGGTGGATTCCGCGTCTGTAGAGTGTAGACAGATAGAGGGCACGAGATGAAGAGAAACCCGTGTAATACGTAAAAGTAGAACTTTGAATGCCCATTAAGAGAAAAACGACGAATAATCTAATGGCCAGTTCTGCAACATTCTTCCTCATTCCATCTTTCCGTGTCTATGACTAAGGATGTTATATTTAAATCAGGCCCACTTGCGCAAAATTACAAGAAGCCAAGAAGGATGTCGATGTATTGCTTCATAGAAGGCGTGAGTAGCCAACTTTAATTTGTGTGATGAATTTAAAAGATGAGTTGAACCTAATAAAATGGTCGTGAGACATTTTTCAGTTTATACTATGGTGCCATAAAGCCCACCTTCGCCCTCACGGTCTCACCCCTCGGCCTTCACCACATTAAAAATTCGAACACCCGCTCTAATTTCAATTCCTAGGGAAAACACTGTTGTTACCCCTCCCACTGCTAACATTGTTGCTAATATCGTCTTTGGTAGCGCGGAGAGACACTGACTGAGGCGCATTGTGGTGGACTGGCGGGAGGCGAACCGCGAGTGTAAACACCACCAAATCACGGTTAACTCCATGTCACGATCACGGATAAGTGCACAATGGTAACAATTAGTAAGTCATGGTTAATTCAATTGACGACAGTGAATCACGGATAACCGCGTGAATAAAATGTGTGTATATACCGCATACCTCGTTAACCTCGTTGCGGTTCCGTGCGTCGGTCTCTCTTTACACGAAGGTCAAGCTGGTTGCCTCGCCTCTAGGCCTAGCTTGGTGGAGGAGCGAGTTGCTCTTTTGCGCTCTCCACCGCATATAGCCAGGTACACCCGGCTCATCTGGTACCGTCCTGAGCCAGGCATCTAGTCTTCTCTTGAAGACTTCAACTTTGACCTGTGTAACGTTTCTGAGGTCCTTAGGAAGCTGGTAAAAAAGTCTTGGCCCCATGACAACCAAGCTATTTTCATTCCGTATTGAGGAGATCCCTTGTCGGGCCTTTAGTTTGGGAACACTACATATTCTGCCTTTCCTATTGTCCAGCGTTGTTTGGATGGTAATTGGGTTTAGTTTGAGGTTTGGTACCACTCGCTGATTTTTCTGCTGATCTTTGTATCGTCCGCAAATGATGTTACTATACTGTTGCTGATAACTCCACTGATAATGAACAGGAGTGGGGCCAGCACTGTACTTTGTGGCACTGAGCTTCGTACTTTTCATTCTGATGATGATACACCTTGAATTTTAACGACCTGTAGTCGTTCTCTGAGGGAGTCATAGAGCCATTTTCCCACTTTGCCTGTTATTCCCATATGTTTCATTTTATTTGCTATTACACGATGATCACACTTGTCGAAAGCTTTAGCAAAATCCGTGTATATGACATCATAGTTTTCATTGTCTTCAAGTGCATCTAGGGTATTGTTATAATACTCTATAAGTTGTGATAAGCATGATCTTCCCGATCGGGATCCGTGCTGATTTTCGTTGAATTTAATGAATTGTAAAAGGTGCAATTAAATGAGTTATACCATAAATTCTGTTTTTTATAAAAACGCTTAGAAAACGATATTTATTGGGCATGCCCTACTAAAACTATAATGAATATTCTAAGTATTATAATTGTTTTAGTTTAAAATGCTGAATTTATAGTTTGGGGGAATTTAATGTATAATTAGTCTGGCACTGTGTTAGTTCGATGCCTTCTGAAATGTAAATAAGTACACAGAGGAGCTGGTCTATGTTCGATTCTTGAAAAACAACCCACCTTTATGAGATGATGTTGTTTATTCTCCATGCTTAAACTGATTTGTAAATGAGTACTGGAGGTTTTTGGCAACCTTGTGATACATGCCACATTTATTGGGTGCGCCATACTAAATCTATAATGAATATTCTAAGTATTATATTTGTTTTAGTTTAAAATTCTGAATTTTATAGTTTGGGAGAAATTAATGTAAAATAAGCCTGGTACTGTGTTAGTTCAAATTAATTTTGTAAGTGTAATTAATTAATTCGACGCATAGCACAATTTGGCATGTAATCTTAAAACATGATGGACTAAAATGCAAAAAATAATTGGGTAAAAGAGGAAAAAAATGAATATGTTACCCCAAAATACAATCTATTTTTAATATAAAGTTATATTAATATTTTTTTTGTAATAAGGTTTAAAGATACATTTGTGTGTTAAAGATAAATTTGTATTCTGGTATCTAATCTTAAAACATGATGAGCTAAAATGCGAAAAATAATTTTTTAAAAGAGGAAAAATGAGTAAGTTACCCCTAATTTAATTTCTATTTTGTTTTGAAAATCATATTAATGCTTTTCATGTTATAGTTTAAAGATAAATTTGTATAGTAAGGTGAAATTTGTTTTTGTATTAAACTTAGTTTATCATATTCGATTTTTTGTTTAAAAGATCGCGACCTAACGTCAAATTGGCCTCGTTGTGTTCCACAATGAGAAGCTGTAATAGTACTGTTGCTCCTACCTTTTTGTGACCTTGTCGGTCTACTTCGTGGTTTCATAAACGTATTTGTTTATGCTTAATAGTTTTGTCTATTAATTGGGTTGTATTTAGAGTCCTTGTCGGTCTATCTGGAGCTGGTAAGTAAAAGCCGTAAGTAAGGTGGGTTTGGTTAGGTGATGGTAAGCTATACTTAGACGATAGGTGGTTGTGCTGCAAGTTGTGGTGGTGGTTGTTCGGCTTGCTCGTATGTTGGGATAGAGCCTTTACATGCATCTGTTTATATACGTTGTGTGTGTGTGTAATAATAGGGAATCTATGAGCGTGTGTATATATAGTTGGGAAGTGTGTGTGTGTGCGTTTTTAGATGAAATGGCTGCTCAGGATCTATGAGTGTGTGTGTGTGTGATATAATATATATTATATATATATATATATATAATATACAGTCGGTGTGTATATTATATAATATATATATATATATATATATATATATAGAGTCGGTGTGTGTGTGTGTATGTGTTGTTAGTGGTGGACCGGATATCTGCATCCGCATCCGCATCATTTTTAAAATCCTCATCCGCATCCGCACTTCTGACTGCGGATGTTATGCGGATATTACCTCTAATAAATTATGCAATTTACAATTAAATTACCTTATAAAGTAGCTTATAAGGCCCAGTCATGCATATTTCATGTAAAGTATTAATTATTAATGAAGAAACAAATATATAAACCTCAAAATATAAATACCTGGTAACACAGAAAATTGAATGAAACTTGTTCCATTGAATTTTCTGTGGCTGAAACTCTTGAGAAAGTTATTACTTTTATCATAATGAAAACATTAATATTAATTTCAATTCTTATGCAGTGCCTGTCATAATAGTAATATCACGAAATTTGAAAAATTATGTCATATATTCATAATTCTATATTATATTCATAGATTAACTAAATATCCGCATCCGCATCCGCGGATATTGAAATTAAAAATCCGCATCCGCAGATGTTGAAAAACTGGCATCCTGTCCACCACTAGTGTATGTGTCTGTGTGTGTGTGTGTGATAATAGGTAATCTATGAACATATATATATATATATAGTTGGTGCGTGTGTGTGTGTGTAATATGCCAACTGGCTGATATGCCTGGCGGACACTCGCTTCTATGCCAACTGGCTGAAAGACACTTCTAATCCCGGTGATGCTACCCTGAACTCTCATTATGCACCTGGATCTTCCAGGTGAAGGATGCTCTGGCTCCTCTCTCTCTTAGGTTTGGTATACCCCTTTCGGGGGTGAGGCCGTCCCACTTCTCCTCCAAAATCTCTTAGGTTAGGTGGATTCCCCCATCCTGCTGGGGGATTTCCCTCCCTCTTTGGGAGGGGCACCCTGGGGGGGGGGGGGGGGGCACTGGGATAGGGTGGTGGCACTCATTTGATCAACATTGCAATTGCTCTGCACTCTAACCTTTTGCGGACATACTACTACCTCTTAACCCATTACTGCACAGAGGTCTTTCCGAGACTGAATAAAATCATCTGGCGTTAACCAGAACAAAATCAATAAAGTCACGCTGCGCGATAAAGAGTTAATCTAGCCTCGTAAACTTGTTAATAAAATGTCACGTTAACGAAAGATTAGCCCGATGTGAACTGCCAACCATACTCTATCCGGGAATAGACTGTACTCTTTAATTTATACTCTATAAGACTATCTCATACTCAATGTCATTCTCTCTCTCATCCGCGTCCTCAAATAAGAATTTTCAAGTGGGAATTCCAGATTTGGGAAGAGAGTTTCCTACTTTCAGAAAGGGTAAAATAGATCGTGACGCAATTACGCGTCGAAGGATATTTTCTACAAAAATCCTAACTTAAAATGAGAAATCCTACATTGGAATAAGAACAGATCATTTTGGGAATTACCTCCTTTCCTCTGAGATTCTCACTCCTGAGTTTCTCGCGCTTCGACGAATAATGAATGGTAAGAAACCAATTATAATCGTTTTGTTAAAGGACAAAAATTCTAGTTTTTCTATACTGTATTTTCATTATCGATTCCGTTCCCCTTTCCGCCATTTTGTTACTTCTTTCGCAAACACCTCATGCATTATTGCTTTTAATATTAATATGGAATGCAAAAATTAAATCGTTCCAAACTGATCCCAATTCCGAAATGAACAAACCCGAAAACACACACACACACACACACACACACACACACATATATATATATATATATTATTGATTGTGAGTTGAATTCTCGTTAAGATGTTGCACATTCCACAATGGATATGCAATAGAGAAGTGAAGAAGGCAAAGCAGAGAACGCCAATAAAATATTCACTATTCGCGAGTCTCTAAATAGTGAGATTGAGAATAGCATCTCCTTTTTCTAATCTGTGATCTGTGAGCTAATAATAATTAGTCAATACAAATTTTATTATTATTATTATTAGTAGTAGTAGTAGTAGTAGTAGTAGTAGTAGTACAAGGTAGTAGTAGTATTTATGTAATTGGCACAACTTCATTTTTGTCTTCATAACTCGTTCATCATTTGTGAAGTTTTGCTCTCATTTGATGTGATTGTAATGCTACATTTTCTCTTATTTTACTTCTTAACAGCAAACTTTTACGTCTCCTTTCTAATAAAAATTACCAGTTATTTAAACTAATAAAACACACGAAAGACAACTTTATCGCGTTTTTGTGTTTTAGTCAAACTTTTTATGTTGTTACATTCAAAATAAAACCAACTAAATTTATAACTTGTAACTTCTTCTTCTTGAGGATGCATTCTAGGGAAAGTTTTTCCTTCTTATGGGTATCAAAAGCTCCTTGTCAGATGTTATAATAACTTCTTTTAATGATACGTAACTTCTTTAGACGGAAGAAAGGGTCTTCAAAACTTTTTTTTGAGTGATTTGAGACAAATAAAGATATTTCTATGTGTCGAAGGTTGCGGGAACGCTTCGTTTCTTCGTTTTTTGTGTAATACTTCGCGTCGTCTGAAACAATTTCTGTCACATAGATTCAATCACTCTGAATTCTATAGATTAAACGTTGAATTATATAACTTTTGCGGATCATTTAAGTGGCACAATTCAATGCACACTCATTAATTATTAATTGATGATATATATATACTGTAGATATATATGATGAATAAAACCAAGAAGGAAAGGAAACACAGAGTGGTGCTCAAGCGCTTTCGTCTAATGACATCCTCAGGAACACTGAAGTAAATAAAGAGTTCAAGACTATATATAGGTTACAAAAAAAAAATATATATATATATATTTAATGTAAAGAACGACGCTTGGATAGAAGAACGTTCCGCACAAGATGAGGAGGGAGAACGAACAAATGAAAAATGAGGTAACCACCCGGGAATCGAACCCGGGATCTTCCGATTGCCGGTCAGATATGCTATCCACTACACCATGGGCCTCGATTAATCAGAAGTCGTAATTCTCCTACATTTTTCATTTGTTTGTTCTCCCTCCTCATCTTGTGCGGAACGTTCTTCTACACAAGCGTCGTTCTTTACATTAATTATACTGTGTGTTGTTTGCAGTTAAAATGTATATATATATGTACGGCATTGGTTTCTGCTCGTATGTAGGAGAAATACGACTTCTGATTAATCGAGGCCCATGGTGTAGTGGATAGCATATCTGACCGGCAATCAGAAGATCCCGGGTTCGATTCCCGGGTGGTTACCTCATTTTTCATTTGTTCGTTCTCCCTCCTCATCTTGTGCGGAACGTTCTTCTACACAAGCGTCGTTCTTTACATTAATTATACTGTGTTGTTTGCAGTTAATATATATATATATATATATATATATATAGAAATAAAAATTGTGGGAGGAGCATACAAATTTGTAAGAAAACTACCAATTTTAGCACTTTGCCCGAATTCAACACAAGATCAAATGGATTGTTTACAACCAATTTTACAGATAATGCCTGAATGATATATAGGTCACAAAAAAAATAAAAAATTGTAAGAGGAGCATACAAATTTATAAGGGAAAATTACCAAAGTTTTAGCACTCTGCCCTTCTTGTCTAAATCCATTCTGAACGAATTCAAAACAACGGGATCGAGTTGAAAAAGACCTTTGCTCATGTTAAAGCTATTTGTAAGTTGGATAATAGCAGACTCAAGAATATTTCTATTAACAATGTTGCTAGAGTGAAACAAAACTGAAGTATTATTCCAATCAATACAATGGGATAACTCTAACAAATGGACAAAAAGGGCACTGGACGACTGTCCCGTTCTAACGGAATATTGATGCTGTTTTACACGCGCGTGCAAATACTTTCCCGTCTGACCAATGTACTGTAAAAGGAATCACATTGTTTACAACCAGTTTTATAGATAATGCCTGAATTATTGGTAGGGCTATTTTTTACTATGATATTTTTCACAATATTGTTATATGAAAATACTACATTAACATCCAAAAGTTTAAGTACATTAGCAATGCCTATAAAGCGCGGAAAAATGGAAATACTAAAATATTCTTTGACAAAGTGCGAGTGTTATTATTCACACGATACAAGGTTCGTTTTGCCTTGTTAAGATAAGATTCCATAAACGCAGGTGGGTAGCACAGATTACTTCCAATACCGTTGATTTTTCCAATTCGGCATCGATGTATTCCGGACTGACGATCCTAAGAGCGCGGAGAAACATTGAAGAAAATATGGTCTTCTTAATGGGGGTGCCATGTCCAGAGTAAAAGTGTACGTAGGACAAATTGTTTGTTTTTTTCCGATAGATACTAAACTTAAAACCTGGGCTTTCCCTATGTACACGCACATCCAAAAATGGGATTGATTTGTTTTGTTCCACTTCCAAAGTAAACTTAATGGAGGGGACTTGATCATTTAACTGAAGGAGAAAGTCATCCAGGTTACGATTCATGGGCCAGATACACAAAATATCGTCGAAGTACCGCAACCAAGGGGTGCCAACCCCCAGGATTCTCGGAATGTAAGTAATTTCGAAAAACTCCATATAAATATTGGAGAGGAGGGGCGACAAGGGGTTGCCCACGCCCATCCCAGAAACCTGTTGATAATACTCGCTATTGAAAGTGAATTTACAGTCTTTGATGCAAAGCTTAATAAGTTCCAAAACGATGTGTGCAGGTAGTGGCAGGTCGTACTTATGTAATTCTCGGGAGAGAAAGTCAAGCATATCGTCAATCGGCACTTTTGTAAACAATGAACAAACCTGGGGGTTAGCATCCCATGGTTGCGGTACGTCGACGATATTTTGTGTATCTGGCCCACGAATCGTGACCTGGATGACTTCCCCCTCAGTTAAATGATCAAGTCCCCTCCATTAAGTTTACTTTAGAAGTGGAACAAGACAACTCAATCCCGTTTTTGGACGTGCGTGTACATAGGGAAAGCACAGGTTTTAAGTTTAGTATCTATCGGAAAAAAAAAAAACAATTTGTCCTACGTACACTTTTACTCTGGACATGACACCCCCATTAAGAAGGCCATATTTTCTTCAATGTTTCTCCGCGCTCTTAGGATCGCCAGTCCGGAATACATCGATGCCGAATTGGAAAAATCAACGGTATTGGAAGTGATCTGTGCTACCCACCTGCGTTTATGGAATCTTGTCTTAACAAGGCAAAACGAACCTTATATCGTGTGAATAATAACACTCGCACTTTGTCAAAGAATATTTTAGTACTTCCATTTTTCCCGAGCTTTTTAAGCATTGCTAATGTACTTAAACTTTTGGATATTAATTTAGTATTTTCATATAACAATATTGTGAAAAATATCATAGTAAAAAATAGCCCTACCAATAATTCAGGCATTATCTATAAAATTTGTTGTAAACAATGTGATTCCTTTTACATTGGTCAGACTGGAAAGGATTTGCACACGCGTGTAAAACAGCATCAATATTCCGTTAGAACAGGACAGTCGTCCAGTGCCCTTTTTGTCCATTTGTTAGAGTTATCCCATTGTATTGATTGGAATAATGCTTCAGTTTTGTTTCACTCTAGCAACATTGTTAATAGAAATATTCTTGAGTCTACTATTATCAAACTTACAAATAACTTTAACATGAGCAAAGGTCTTTTTCAACTCGATCCCGTTGTTTTGAATTCGTTCAGAACGGATTTAGACAAGAAGGGCAGAGTGCTAAAACTTTGGTAATTTTCCCTTATAAATTTGTATGCTCCTCCCACAATTTTTATTTCTATATTTATTATATATTTTTTTTTTGTAACCTATATATAGTCTTGAACTCTTTATTTACTTCAGTGTTCCTGAGGATGTCATTAGACGAAAGCGCTTGAGCACCACTCTGTGTTTCCTTTCCTTCGTGGTTTTATTCATCATAAATATTTTTCACGTGTCGTGAAATAATAGATATATAATAATATAATATATATATATATATATATATATATATATATATATATATATTAGGGTGGAACGAAAATATGAATTTTAGAATATCAATTTGGAATACCTAGGAAAAGTTGTAAATGACGCTAATTTAAATGTCCACCAAATTTGAACGAGCTGCTGTTTCAGTACGAGGCTCCCATTGACCTTGAAAAAAATGCAGTGACCAGATGTGTTACAGTTTAGCTTAGCCTAGTAATATAACAACTTAACCATTTTGGCATGCATAAATATTTATTTCTTGTAATTCTCTGATTTCTTCTTCTTCTTCCGCAGCTTATTATCCCATCTTTACATGAGGTCGCTGTTTTTGGTTCGTCTTCTCCACTCTCCTCTGTCGTATACCACGTCCTCCTCCAAGTCCTTCTCCCTGATGTCCGCCACCACACAGTCCCTCCATCTCGTCTTCGGTCTTCCTCTTCTTCTCCGTCCCGGCAACTCCATCTCCAGCACTCTGCGTCCCACATACTCCTCCTCTCTTCTCCTGACGTGTCCATACCACCTCAGCCTGGCCTCTTGCACCTTCTTAGATGCTTCCGCCACCTTCACTGTTCCTCTTATATGCTCATTTCTGACCCTATCTCTCCTCGTCACTCCACACATCCATCTCAACATCTTCATTTCAGCCACATCGATTTTTCTTTCATTGCTCTTCTTCATTGGCACAGTCTCCATTCCATACAACATTGCCGGCCTCACCACTGTTTGAATACCTTTCCCTTCAGTTTCACTGGGACCCTCTTATCACAGAGCACCCCTGATACGTCTCTCCAGTTCTTCCACCCCGACTGTATTCTACAGTTTATCTCTCTCTCTGCTCCCCCCTCTGCATCCACTGTTGACCCCCAAGTATTTAAAATACTCCACCGTCTTAACACGCTCTCCACTCAATGTCACTTCCCCTCCTCGGTCCTGCTGCACATCACATCTCATATATTCGGTCTTCTTTCGGCTAATTCTCATCCCCCTACTTTCCAATGCCTCTCTCGAATTTTCCAACTGCTGCTCCACCTCCTCTTTCGTCTCCCCACTCAACACAACATCGTCTGCGTACATCATGCACCACGGCGCCTCACCTCTAATCCTGTCCGTCAACACATCGAATACCACATTGAAAAGGAAGGGGCTCAAAGCTGATCCTTGGTGCAGACCAACTTCCACCCCAAAGCTCTCTCTCTCTCTCTCTGTAATTCTCTTATTTAATTACATTAATTCCATTTTTTCAGAAGTATTAAAATGGATAAAAAGTAAAGACAAGGCAGTGTAGTATATGCCCAGTTTTTGGCGCTGCTTAAGAACTAAATAGCAATAGGCTTCCAACCTATGAAGAAATGTTTAGACATTATTTATGGGTAAGAGTTGACATAAAGTTCACTAATAATAACAAAGATCCTGCAGTCTCTGACGTATCAGAAAGAGTCGCTTTAGATATTGAAAATATTTGGGTAAAGGCCTCAATTCCAACAGTTTCTCACAAAAGAGTTTTGCAGCTGATTCGCACCTATCATAATAAATATATGTGTTGATAAAGCCATACAAAGGAAGAAAAGGAAATCCAAATTATCAAAACAAATTACATTTGTTCAGAGAAAAACTAAAAATTTATTTGATATTGCTAGCTGCAAATGTGTGTTTGATTCATGTCATTGTGATAAAACTGAAAAGGTTCCTCGCATTGAGCAAAAATTTCTCACTGAGCTAGAAAAATGGCAATTGGGAACAGAGATAAAATAACAACTGAAAAACTTAAAAAGAACATGAAACGAAAAGAAGTGGAACTTTCTCGAATTAGCAAAAGCATTTCAACTAATGATGATGTTGTAGGCCTAGGCCTTGATTCTTCTGATTCGGAGGGTGACATTTCATCTTGCTCAGGGAAAGAATCAAACCCGACCCAAAGAAGAGCTGTTGATGATGCTAGACCGTCTACCTCGCATCAACAAATGAGAGTTAATTTAGGAAATGTTGCACAAGTTTGTGATAGATACGGCATATCTGACCGGGCAGGTACATCTTTGGCATCTGCTGCCCTGCAAGATGTTGGTCTAATAGGAAATGAGGATACCTCCCTCGTAATTGACAGGAGTAAAATTAGAAGAGGAAAGACGAAAATACGGCATAAAATGCAACAAGAAGATAATGAGGAACATTTAAAAGCTCTATATTTTGATGGAAGAAAAGATAAAACTAAATGTCATATCAAGCAAGGGAAAAAATATTATTATAAGTTTATCACTGAAGAACACATAACCTTAGTAAGAGAACCAGAGTCTTGCTATGTTGGTCATATTGCACCTGTCTCTGGTACTGCTCATGGTATTAAGGATTCGTTAATTCAGTTTTTATCAGAAAATGTTCAAAACATTGATGAACTGGTGGCTATTGGATGTGATGGAACTCCTGTAAACACAGGAAGGCATAATGGAATTATTAGCTTCTTAGAATTGGCATTAGGTAGACGCAACGAACTTCCACTTCGCCACTTGTTATATCACATTGATGGGAGCACAACAGGACCTGATACCTTCTCTGGGACAATTGGCAAAGCACTGAAAAATTGTGAACAACTTCCAGTTGCAGGGTTTGATAAAATTGAAGCTGATATACCATACGTAGTAAATGAAGACTTAAGTACGGACCAGAAGTATTTGCTTGAAATCTGTAAAGCTGTGTGCTCAGGTAAATGCTCTCAGTAATTGTCTGCAAAAAATCCAGGAACTGTATCTCATGCAAGGTGGATAACTGCAGCAAATCGAATCCTACGCTTATACAGTACGTTGCTAAAGATAAACCATCGGGGAACCTTCGTGCATTAGCAACATTTGTAATGAAAGTTTATGCTCCAATGTGGTTTACCATTAAGTCAAAATCTTCATACACAGAAGGAGGAAGACCAGGGCCGTAGCCAGACCAAATCAGTAAGAGGGGCGGAGAAATTGACAGGGGGGACAATGAAAAAATTTAATGTCATTTTTTGTGAATATCGAAATATACTGCAGAAAATTACATTCAAAACTATAACAAGTAAAACACCGTAGGCTAAATAAAAAAATAATCAAACCGATACATATAGATAGGCATATTGGGTTACAGAATACAATATTTAGTCTCAAACTTAGTGTAAATAAAAGTCTTTGTAAGTTTGTTTTAATTTTAGAATAACTGTATGCGGCGAGTTTTTTTAGCGAAATTCTTTAGGAATTCAAACATGTCTATTTGCTTCGTTCTCTTATTTTCAAAGGCAAGTAAAACAAGTTGGCTTTGGCGTTTTTGTAGCATGGAACGCCGTTGCGGTTGGTTTTCCCAGGGGGGGCATATTATTTTCCAGGCGGGGCTTTGACCCCCCTGACTCCCCCTTGGCTACGGGCCTGAGGAAGACATGTCTGGGAAACCATTTCAAGATCAAGATATCTTCCACTTGAGCTGAGAAACGTTGTGGATTCTTCAATACAACGCAATGCTTATTTTGCTCACCCAGAAAACCTATTGCTCTCCATGATCACCGATGATCAGGAGCACATCAGAGAGCTGGCAGTTGGAAGAATTATGCTTGCAAGAAGCAAAACACAAAAGGAAATCCGAAAGTTTACAATACCAAGGCTGAACTTTGGAGCAAAAGAATACATTGATCTTATTAACTGGCAAGAAGAAGGGCGATTAAGTACTCCGCTTTTGCAGCAATTAACGGAGAAGGAATTGAGAGAGCTCGCTTCCAAACAGTCAGATTTTGGAGGCATACTTGGGATGCCATGTCACACACAGGCCGTAGGAAGATGTATTTAGCTAGTAACAGAAGCAGCAGCTACAGTTTGTGGAAAAGAACGAAGGGATGGATTCATTCGAGTGAGATTGGAATCAAGAAACATAATGCCATTTTTCAATACTAAATCACAACATAGTTCGATAAGCAGGAAAAGGAATAAGACTTAGATAAAAGTCCATAATAAGGTTGGATGGTTGGGATGGGCTAGGCTGGAACTCGATGTGCAGCTACCTCCACGTGGTCAATTCTGTGTACTTTGTTTATATATATATATATATATATATATATATATATATATATATATATATATACATACACAAAGTAGCGGAATGCTGCCAGAAATGTTCAAATTAGGGAGAGATTTTTTGCCCTCGCAGGGACCCTGAACAATTAATTCAAGGGACATCATTTTGAGTGAATATTAACAGTAGCCCGTTGAAAACTTCTGTAGGTATTCCAATTCGATATTTGAAAAAAAAATTTTTGGTCCATTTTCACTCCACCCTAATATATATGCAGGGTGTTTCAGAAGGAAAGGTCAATACTTCGGGAGGTGATAGTATCGGTCATTGTGAGAAAAAAAGTTCATATGAACATGTGTCTTATTCTGAATGGTTACGGAGATAGAGCTGTTTGAATCTGATGCGCGCGCAGCTCTGACTCCCCCTTCCCTCCCCTATAACCTTGAACCATGTAAGCTGTAATGTAAACATGTAACATAAACCAATCGACAGGTGACTGTTGTGAGTGACATTGTTTGGTGTTTGAAGCAGTGTTAAGAATGCCACACACCTTCACACATGCCGAATATGCAGATATGGTGTATGTCTACGGTTTTTGCGATGGAAGTGCAACAGCTGCTGTTGCAGAATACCGTCAACGGTTTCCGAACCGCAGAATTCCGGATCGAAGAGTGTTTACCAGGGTTTTCAACACATTGCGTGAGATTGGTACACTTCCCAGCGCTCATGTTTCATCTGAACGTGAAAGTCAACAAGATGTGGATGAAGTGGAAAACATTCTTCAGTTGGTAGAGCGTAGTCCTACTACTAGCTCACGAAGAATTTCTACACGTCTCGGTATATCACACACAAGAGTATGGCGAACATTACGTGAGGAAGGCTTGCATCCATATCATGTACAGCGTGTACAACACCTTCAACCAGGAGACGCTGCCATGCGACTGGAATTTTGTCATTGGGTAAATGCTAATCGCCGATTGCTTCGATTAATACTGTTCACCGATGAAGCTACTTTCACCCGTGACGGTATCAACAACACTCGTAACTCTCATCGGTGGTCAGACGAAAATCCAAATGCCACTGTGGAAACAAATTTTTAACATCGCTTCTCTGCCAATGTGTGGTGCGGTATCATCGATGATCAGCTGATTGGCCCTGTTACTTTAGAGAATCGTCTTACAGGACAAAGTTACCTAGAATTTCTGCAAAATGAATTGCCAGGACTATTGGAGGATGTTCCTTTGGCTACACGCGCTGGTATGTACTTTCAGCATGACTGAGCTCCTCCACATTCTACCCGTCTGGTGATGCAATACCTAAATCAAACTTTCCCTGGTCGATGGATCGGCCGCGGTGGTCCCACTCAATGGCCACCAAGCTCTCCAGACCTCTCTCCGTTAAATTATTGTTTGTGGGGGTGGATGAAAAGTCAAGTTCACAAAAGAAAGATGGATACACGAGACGAATTGCTCGCGCGCATTTTGGATGCTGCTGCCCGCATAAAGGAACGTCAAGGTCAACTCAGACGAACAACACGCGATCTTCGCACACGAGTTGCAAAGTGCATTGAGGTTGACGGTGGGATTTTCGAAAACGTATTGTAAACTGTAACAAATTTGTCATTTCTGTATCTGATATCATTCAAAATGCCAATGTTTAAACATTAAATGTTAGAAACAGTAATTGGTTTCTCTTTCTTGATTACCATTAACAATGCTTTTGTATTTGTAGATTCAAACAGCTCTTTCTCCGTAACCTTTCAGAATTAGACATGTTCATATTAACTTTATTCTAACAATGACCGATAGTATCACCTCCCGAAGTATTGACCTTTCCTCCTGAAACACCCTGTGTGTGTGTATATATATATATATATATATATATATGCTTCGGTGGTGTAGTGGTTAGCATCACTGACTACGAATTCAATGGCCCCAGGTTCGATTCCCTGCGAAAGTAGCAGACTGCGCGCAGCTTACCCAGCTGTTTAACCTTCCAGAGAAAATAGGTTGA
Source organism: Bathynomus jamesi (assembly GCA_023014485.1). Classification (NCBI taxonomy): domain Eukaryota; kingdom Metazoa; phylum Arthropoda; class Malacostraca; order Isopoda; family Cirolanidae; genus Bathynomus; species Bathynomus jamesi. Next base: position 1,267,606 of record JAJOZX010000244.1, on the reverse strand, counting down.
TGGATAAATGAGTACCCTGGGTGGCGTGGTGGCTAAGACGCTGGCCTGCTGATCGGGAGGTCGTGAGATCGAGTCCAGACAAGGACTGTATAATTTCTGACCACTCATAATGGGTCGTACTTCGGATTCCACGTTAAGCTGTAGGTCCAAGGTGGAACAACAAGCTTGACCTTCGTCAGAATGAACAACTCCAGCGGAAGTAAAACCAAGGTTAACCAAAGTACAGTGTGTATATAGCTGAGGTACCCGGCGTTTCCCGGGATAAATTTCACATTGCTGTTGCATGTCGTTCACGGTCAGCTTCAAGGCGTGATTGTCTTTCTTGGGATGTTTCTCTTGCTCTGGTAGCTGCTACACTTTCTCGGACAGCTTCAAGACGTGATTGTCTTTCTTGCAGTGTTTCTCTTGCTCTGGTAGCTGCTACACTTTCTCGGACAGCTTCAAGACGTGATTGTCCTTCTTGGAGGTTTTCTCTTGCTCTGACTGTTGCATGTCGTTCACGGTCAACTTCAAGGCGTGATTGTCTTTCTTGTGAGCTTTCCTGCTTCCGGGCTTCTTTATTTTTTCTGGCTGCTGATGTAGATCTGCCCAAACTTACCCGTTTCTTTGGTGGCATGGCAAAGTTGTTGGGATTTTCAAAAACTGCAAAAAAAAATTCCCACATTAAATTCCTGTAACTATTCGCACAAAGAGACAAACAGACAGGCTGACCGACTCTGTGTTGACATTCTTCATCCCATAAGAGTTTCCCGTGCCAAATTTGGTAGCTCTAGGTCAAACGGTTTGAAGTCGTCCTAAAAAATAATTATATGTGAAGCTCAAGATTTAAATGACTGTGTTCCTTTCTATAGTTTTATTGACCAAATAATTAATCATGAAAATGTTAAGATTTAGAAATCTTGACACAATGTGAAGCTGAAAATTTTCACGGCTGCGTTCTTTTCTGTAGTTTAATCGCGGTGTTGGGGCCTTCGGGCCCAGTAATTTTAATTATTTAATTTATTAACATTCTTCATCCCATAAGAGGTTCCCGTGCCAAGTTGGTAGCTCTAGGTCAAACGGTTTGCGCTTGCATAAAGAACAGACAAACAGACAGGCGAAAATATATAATAAATATATATGTATATATATATATATATATATATATATATATATACATATATATATATACAGGGTGTCCGAGAATTATATGTAAAATTTTTGGCTGTTATTAAAAGTCAACCATGAAGTGTAGAAATTCCAGTGTTGTCCCATTTTACAGAGAATCTCATTAAGTTTTTTCTGATACCAAGTTTTGACAAGTTTTTTAGAAATTCCAGTGTGTCCGAACATTATCTGTACAATTTCATCTTTTAATAAAATTCTTGATAACACACGTAAAATTCTTAAACAAGATTTAGAATCTGTATTTTCAAAAGTTTCTTTTATTAAAGTAACGTTCTTACAAACATTCGATATGTGCACCATTAGTGATTCGCAAAACATCCAATCGATACTACAAATGTTGCCATGTACGCTGCAGCATATCCACATCAATTCGCTCAATAGCAGCTGTGATTCTTGCTTTTAAATCATCAATATCTGTCACCCGCGTACATTTCTAAAAAACTTGTCAAAACGTGGTATCAGAAAAAACTTAATGAGATTCTCTGTAAAATGGGACAACACTGGAATTTCTACACTTCATGGTTGACTTTTAATAACAGCCAAAAATTGTACAGATAATTCTCGGACACCCTGTATGTATATATATATATATATATATATATATATATATATATATATATATACGAGGGTGGGCTGAAAATTAATGCCCCCGCATGAATAATTCTTGATTGTGTAGAGGTAGCCAGATAAAACCGGTTTTGTGTTAAAGCCTAATATAGCCTACACTCATTCCACACATTGGTTCAGTATCGATTATAGTGGAAAGGAGTAAAGACGTTCGCTTCAAGCAACGTGCCGTAATTGAATTTTTGACCGCGGAAAATGTTGCTCCCATAGACATTCATCGGCGAATGCAAGCTGTGTACGGCAAACAGTGTGTTAATGTGGGTACCGTTCGACGTTGGGCGAGGCACTGTAAAGAAGGAGAAGCAGGGCAATAAGATTTGCGAGACAAACCGCGAAGTGGAAGACCTGTAACGGCAACCGACGAGTCTCATCGGAACTACGTTCACGAACTGATTCGTGGAAATCGTCGCATTAAACAAAATGAAATTGCCGCAATGCTCGATATCTCCAAAGAGCGAGTGGAACACATTATCAGTATTCTCGGTTACCGAAAGGTCTGCGCCAGATGGGTGCCTCGCATGCTCACTGCCGAGATGAAAACTGAGAGACTACGCATTTGCCAAGAAAATCTGCAGCGCTTCGAAAATGAAGATGAATTTCTGCACAGCATTGTGACAGGAGACGAGATGTGGGTGAATCATTATGACCCTAAAAATAAGGGGCAATCCATGGAATATCGGCACAAAAATTCACCGCAACCAAAAAAATTCAACGTTAAAAAATCAGCAGGAAAAGTGATGATGACTATTTTTTGGGATATCAATGGTGTTGTTCTTGAAGACTTCACGGGAAGGACAGCAATCAACTCCGCACGTTAGATTGAAACTCTGAAAAAGTTGAAAAAACGGATCAGGAAACCCGGTTCGGCTCACAAAAAAGCAGTCATTGTTCACCATGACAACACAGCCTCACACCAGTGTTCAAAAGCGAGAAGCAATTGAGGATCTGAAATTCACCGTCTTGCCGCATCCACTATATAGCCCCGATTTAGCACCATGCCATTTTCACTTCTTTCCTAAACTTAAAGAACATCTCCGTGGAAATCGCTACGAGTCTGATGAAGAAGTTAAGGCCACTGTGAAATTTTGGCTTCGTAGTCAAAGCTCCGAGTTTTACCGGGATGGATTTATAAAACTCATTTATCGTTGGCGTAAATGTATCGAGGTAGAGGGTGATTTTATAGAAAAGTAAATGTATCGTTTTGAAGAATAAACTCTAAGGTACATATCTGCTTTTGTTTCGATAAAATCATTCAACCCGTTTAAAATTTATTTGAGGGGAGGCAAATAAAGCATGAAAATTACAGTAAAATAATGAATGCTTATACATGTATTCAAATTTCAAACAGATTGGTTCAGTATTAGAACACAAAATACTCAGAACACCAGCGTAGTCAGTTTTTTTTTTGCCCATCTGGTATATATATATATATATAAGCAGAAAGCAACAGACAAGAAGGAAAGAAACATCCATCAAGTTGGAAAGGGACTATATTTTGTATATTGCAACGTTTCAAGCACAAACTATGCTCATCCTCAGGCAAAAATTCTAAAAAGTTAAAAACATAATATTAAAAACCATAATGACATTAACAAAATAAAATAGGGAAAAAATCCACAAGCATTAAAAACAAAGTCACACTAAAAAAATTCTAGAAAGTTACAATTAAAAACCATAATGACTATTATGAAACAAAAGCGAACAATTAACAAGCTTTAAAACAATAAAAGTGACACTAAAAACGAACAATGAATAACAGCTATAAAATACAAAATGTAAAACTCAAAAAACTAAAAATTCACAGGCTATCTTTTAAAACACTAAAAAATTAAAAACCCACACTAAAAGGAACACACCTTAAGTCTAAGCAGCACAGATTCCGAGGCAAAACTAAAAAAACAGAAGCATCTAAAACCAAGTAAAGGTTGGTTGTTCAAGATGTTCAGTTTAGACGGAGGGGAACGGATGAAATATCAGAGTTAAGCGAAGGGGAGAGTTTTTTAATATATAGGGATTCTAAAAGTCTTAACGTTTGCTCACACGGAGCGGAATCTGAAATGTTAAAATTAGCTAAAGTTATATCGACTTTGCATAGAACAACATGGCTGCGTATAGCTGAAGCTTCTTTAGTTTTCAAAGGTTTGTCAGTTCTATGGCTTATGCCCATATGGGCACAGAAACGCGACTCGAGGCTCCGCACAGTGCTACCAATATAGCTCCGATCACATCGGGGACACTTGAATTCATAAACGACAGCACGGCGCAGAGCATCCGATACACGGTCTTTAACATTAAAATATGAGCCAATAGAACGACGGTTGACAAATACTAGTTTAAAATCTATTTGACAATAAAATTTACTAAGAAGTGGCAGAAGGTTATTACGGCAATAGGAATTCAGATATCCCATTTCTGGGAGCACTAGATAATATACATTTTTAGGCACGTTAAAATTATACTTTTTAGGTTTGTAAATGTTAGCTAGAAATCTATTGATAGCGTTTTCTACAATCTGCAAAGGCTAGCCATTATTCACAAAATATTTTCTTAAAAAAACAAATTCATTATGCAGACATTGATAGTTGGAACATAAATTATACGCTCGGTTAAGTAGGGTGTTTACAGATGCCAGCTTATATTTAAAATCACAATAACTTAAAAAATTAAGACCGTGTGAGCAAACGTGTGAGCAAACGTTAAGACTTTTAGAATCCCTATATATTAAAAAACTCTCCCCTTCGCTTAACTCTGATATTTCATCCGTTCCCCTCCGTCTAAACTGAACATCTTGAACAACCAACCTTTACTTGGTTTTAGATGCTTCTGTTTTTTTAGTTTTGCCTCGGAATCTGTGCTGCTTAGACTTAAGGTGTGTTCCTTTTAGTGTGGGTTTTTAATTTTTTAGTGTTTTAAAAGATAGCCTGTGAATTTTTAGTTTTTTGAGTTTTACATTTTGTATTTTATAGCTGTTATTCATTGTTCGTTTTTAGTGTCACTTTTATTGTTTTAAAGCTTGTTAATTGTTCGCTTTTGTTTCATAATAGTCATTATGGTTTTTAATTGTAACTTTCTAGAATTTTTTTAGTGTGACTTTGTTTTTAATGCTTGTGGATTTTTTCCCTATTTTATTTTGTTAATGTCATTATGGTTTTTAATATTATGTTTTTAACTTTTTAGAATTTTTGCCTGAGGATGAGCATAGTTTGTGCTTGAAACGTTGCAATATACAAAATATAGTCCCTTTCCAACTTGATGGATGTTTCTTTCCTTCTTGTCTGTTGCTTTCTGCTTAAATTGAAATTGAAGCTTGCCAGAAGCGGCCTTCACCAATATATATATATATATATATATATATATATCCCCGCAAGGGGGTTCTAAGCTCGTGCTCTTGAGTGCTCTTTGTGCTCGTTTGTACGTGCTTGTTCCTGGGGGTTTCACGTACGCCCTCCCGGCCCTAGCACCCAAGGATGATGGGGCTCGACCCTGCAGTCCTTGTCATCCTTGGTCTTTTTCCACTTCGACTGTCCCCTCCACCCTTTCTTTTTCCTCTGTCTTTCCTCTCACTTTTTCTTTGTTTTTCCGCCGAGATATGCCCTTCTAAATAGAGGCGAATCGGTTCTTCCCACGAATCGGTTCTTCCCAAACTTAAAAAATATATATATATATATATGATACACACAGACAGTGCATGGAACAAGAAACTCTTCTGGGATAATTAAATGCATTATAGTCCGAACAGGTAATGGTAATGACAAACATACTTTTTCTTTTTCATGATGTTAGCCCGACGTGGGCAACGGGCCACTCGCAAAGAGGCCCCAAAAATATAGCTTCCCTCACCAGCTATCTGCAAAGCAGATAGGATCCAGCTTTGGGACAGGATCTAGGGGTTACAGCTACACCCAGCCTGCTATATCTAGAACCTCAGATCCTGTCCCAAAGCTGGATCCTATCTGCTTTGCAGATAGCTGGTGAGAGAAGTTATATTTTTGGGGCCTCTTTGCGAGTGACCCGTTGCCCACGTCGGGCTAACATCATGAAAAAGAAAAAAACTATAGTGTTTGTCATAACCATTACTTATTCGGACTATAGTGTATTTAGTTTTCCGAGAAGAGTTCCTTGTTCCATGCACGGTCTGCTTGTATCATGAAAAAATCTCAGGGAACCATTCTGAGTTCAATCTCATATACAGGGCCGTTTCCTGGCATAAGCAGACTAAGCGGCCGCTTAGGGCCCCGCTGCTACTAGGGGGCCCCTAGACAGGCTACCAGGTCATAGCTCAGTGGGCAAGAATAGGAATATAGCTGAAGTTATTATTAATATTATTGTTATTATTATTATTATCCTTATTATTATTATTATTATTATTATTATTGTCATATTAATTAAAGTTTTTGTATGAGACAAATGTGATAAAACGGAGACAAACGAAACGTTTTGGTCGTTATGTGTAAATAACTATTGTGAGATCTTATTTCTATATTATTTAACTTTATTCTTACCTATATGCTTATACTTTCCTAAATGCTTAATTTTTCTAGTATTGTAAAACATTATTATTATTATTATTATTATCATCATCATCATTATTGTCATGATTATTATTATTTAGCAGATTAATTGTGGTTAACTAGATGCGACTTCGTGCATCTTGGAAAATGAAACGACATTATCCATCAGGAGCTGAAAAACGGAAAAAGAAGAAAATAGAGGAAGAGAAGCTTTCCAGTAGCACAGGTGAGATGTGCCACTTGTATATTCTTATGATTACAGTTCAGGCAACTAGGTTAGGTAGACCATCAAGCTAGGCAAGTGCTCAGGAATCGTGTAGAGTAAGCTAGTCTCTGTAATATTTATATTTCGAAATGTGAAATTTAATGGATCACATCACCTCAAATTCTGTTCACACAGATCAATTATAATTATCAAACAAGATAAGAAAGAGTATTTTAGCAAAATCTAACAGAATATGTAATGTTATATTCTTCTCAGGAGCACTACTGAAATATTTGGAAAAGCCATCCTCAGCAAAGCCTAATGCGCATCATGAGCCAACAGCAGGACCATCCTCTATGCAACCTCAAACACCAGTAGAAGTAGAGCCTGATGAACCAACAAGTGGCCCATCTTCAGTTCAGCTTCAAACACCACACACAGGCATTTCTACTCAGCAACAAGAACCAAGATCTGCTCCACCGCTTGTTCCGTATGACTGGCCAGTTGTCCTGTCAGATGCCTTGAAGACAGATCTGGTGTCTCGAGGACCATTTCAAATCAGTCCAGATTTCACATTCCCTAAAAGAGAGGACGGTAGAAGCTTTCATCACCATTGCATGTACAGAACATTAATTAATGGGGAAAAAATAAAGCGAAGCTGGCTGATGTACTCTAGAAGGAATGATGCTCTTTATTGCTTCTGCTGCAAGGTGTTTTCAAGGAAGTCGTACAAACTAATTGCGGTTGGACTTTCAGATGGATAAACGTTGGTTCGCTTCTGAAAGGCCATGAAAATAGTTCAGAACATGCAGATAACATGGCAACATGGAAGGATCTAGAACTGCGGCTAAAAACTGGGAGGACCATTGACCAAACTGAAATGTCATTAATGGAGGTAGAACGAAGACGCTGGCGAGATGTTCTCACACGTCTTGTAAGTATAATCCAATCACTGGCAGAGAGAAACCTTGCTTTCAGGGGGTCTTCCTCTACATCGTATCATACAATCGAGACAATGGCAACTTCTTGAAGGAGGTTGAGCTGCTTGCCAAATTTGATCCAGTGATGAAACAACACATCAGCAGAGTCGAAAGTGGCCAATATAGTCATTCAAGTTACCTAGGAAACATCATTCAAAATGAGCTCATTGGGACCATTAGTGGGAAGATCTTGGATGCCGTTGTTGCAGAAATAAAACAAGCTAAATATTACTCTCATTTTAGACTGCACTCCAGACATAAGCCACCAAGAACAGATGTCGATTATTATCAGAACTGTTAAAATGGGTGAAGTACCAGAAATAAAAGAATACTTCTTGGGCTTTCTTGAGGCCTCAGAAAGTACAGGCCTGGGTTTATCAGTTCTGATTCTGAAGAGACTAGATGAACTGAATATTCACTTTGATGACTGCAGAGGACAGTCATATGACAACGGAGCGAACATGAAGGGCAAGAACAAAGGTGTTCAGGCAAGGTTATTAGAGAAGAACTGTCGTGCACTCTATGTTCCATGTGGGGCTCACACTCTGAATCTTGTAGTGGCTGATGCATCTAAAGCTTCCACAGATGCCATCAGCTTCTTTGGCAACGTACAAAAATTGTACAACCTTTTTGCAGCAGCTCCACAGAGATGGACAATCCTAAAGAAGCACGTGAACATAACACTCAAGTCTTGGAGTGAAACCAGGTGGGAGAGCCGGCTTAAGAGCATTGAGGCTGTGCGATACCAGAGCCACAACATCAGAGAGGCCTTATTGGAAGTCAGAAACAATGCCACAGATGCCATAGCCAGGACTGAAGCACAAGCACTTGCAGAGGAGGTAGGGTCTTATCGCTTTCAGATTTGCACAGTAGTAGTATGGTATGACATTCTTCATGCAGTTAACCATGTGAGCAAACTTCTGCAGTCTCCTACAATGCAGTTTGATGTGGCAGTCAACCTCCTCACAAAAACAAAAGACTCACTCACCAGCTACAGAAACACAGGTTTTGTTGCAGCACAAGTCGTAGCTAGGGACATATGTGAGGAAATGAATGTGGAGGCTGTGCTGAAGGAGAAGAGGCTCAGATCCACAAAAAAGCACTTTGCTTACGAAGCTCCTGACGAACCACCATTTACAGAAGCCTTAAAGAGGCTGGAAGTCAAATTTTTCAATGTGGTGGTGGATTGTGCCATCGGGTCAATAAATGAGAGATTCAAAACATTAGATGATGTGAGGGACATATTTGGGGTTCTCCTAAACTTCACCACAATGAACAAGGAAGACTTATCCTGCAAGTGTGAAAAGCTCTCTAAGATACTGAGCTCTGGAGCTGACTCTGACATTGATGGAAGAGAAACTGGCCCTCGAAATTAAGAACTTGCTGACTTTACCTTCACACAACATGACTGCATTGGAGCTTCTCTCCTTCATTCATCAGAAGCAACTGGAGGAACTATACCCCAATCTCTGGGTTGCACTAAGAATTGCCTGCACTCTACCTGTGACAGTAGCGTCAGCCGAGAGGAGCTTCTCTAAGATGAAGCTAATCAAGAACTACCTCAGATCATCAATGGGGCAGGATCGCCTCAGTGGCCTTGGCATCATAAGCATCAACCAGGACGTTGGCAGGGAGATTTCATATGATGATGTTATTGATGATTTCGCCCAGAAAAAATCTAGGAGGCTAAAATTTTGAAGATGCAAACTGTTCTGTATAACTGTTAACTATTACTTGATTGTATCGTAGAGTTAGTAATTGTTTAGTAGTTGATAATTGCTTTATTTTTTTAGACATAGTTCTGTCATTTATTCTAAATAATGTATAAGCTAATTTTCAGGAATTTCATGGAGTATTTTTTCTGTTTGTCTTCTGAAAGTACATATTTGTTGTTTTGGAAATAAATGTTTCATTAAAATTGTTTCATGCTCATATATATATATATATATATATATATATCGATGGCATTTCTGGCTCTTTTACACTGGTGGAGCCCACATTACAATACAATAAACTTGCATGCATAATTATAATAATGTATGACGATAGTACAATAAGAAATAAAATTTAAGATGGGGCCTGGCGCCATGGGCCCCATTGAGAGGAACGCCACTGATATACCACATATATATATATATATATATATATATATATATAAAAGTCACAGGAATTTAGGTTTGGTGATATTGATGGCCATGATATTCCTTTGTCATAAACCACAGGAAATCTGTTGGACAAGACTCTTCCATCGAAAATATCGTATACCGTATGTATCGTGAGCTGAAAAGACAGCACATAGAGCAGGTTTTGCACTAATTACTTGTTTTGCATATTTCCCATGTGTAGAGAAGGTACAGTAAAAATTTCGTATTTATATTTTAGTTAATAAAAATAAGACAAACCTTTAAAGTGTCTGATGTTTAAAAAATCACCTGATAAGGTTTGGAGAGTTTCACAAACATAGGAATAATTTAGATGCTATTTAACATGCAAAGAAGGGCGAAATTACGTCAAGTTTGATGAAATTATTGGCAGTTCACTTACCAATGAAACAGTTCCTTACAACTGCCTGAAAGTTTTCAACAGATTTTGAAGGTGACGTAACATTACGGGGATATGATAAGGAGTAGAGATAGGGCTTATAGGCTACATAAGTGCGATGAAGGCAATTTGTGGTTACGAAACAACTACATATCTCTAAGGCGTGAAGCAAAAAGCGTAATAAAAAAGTCCAAGCGTGATTTTTAAATCTCCATAGCTCGTGACGGCAAAGAAAACCCCAAGCGTTTCTTTCAATACGTCAATAATAGGAATCCAGTAAGGAGTGTCTTGGGGCCGTTGAAAAATTCTGACGGAGAGCTAGTTTCTGAAAACAAGTAAATGGCTACCCTGCTAAACGAATTTTTTACGTCAGTTTTACAATAGAAGATGTAACGAATATCCCTACGGTCATAGACATAATACCTTTTGACAATGGTAATACTTTAGATAATATTGTGGTTAGTGAAAGGGAGGTAATGCGCTATATTGACAAAATGAAAATGCGAAAATCACTGGGGCCGGATTCCATATATCCCATACAACTAAAAGAATTAAAAGAAAGCATTGTGCCGCTAACAAAGATTTTTAATGCGTCTATTTCTGAGGGGTGCGTACCAAATAATTTCAAGTTAGCAAATGTAACACCTATTTTTAAGAAAGGCGATAAAGGTGCTGCAGGAAATTAAAGGACAATAAGTTTAACGTCTGTTATAGGTAAGCTACTAGAATCAATAATTAGGGATCGTATAGTCGAACATTTGGAATTGCATAACTTTATTAGAAATACGCAGCACGGTTTTAGGCAAAACAAATCTTGCTTAACTAATCTTTTAGAATTTTTTCAAAGCGTGGTTGAAATTTACCATAGTCATCGGGCGGTAGATGTAGTGTACTTAGATTTTCAAAAAGCGTTTGACACCGTACCGCACAAAAGACTCATTGAAAAAAACTAAGGCTCATGGAATCAGGGGTGTAGTAATAAATTGGATAGAAGAGTGGTTGCGAGGTAGGAAACAGAGGGTGGTCGTCGGAGACGTCTTGGGCTAATGTAGTGAGCGGCGTTCCTCAGGGTTCTCTATTGGGCCCCTTGCTTTTTCTTATTTATATATTAACGATTTAGATGTCAGCCTAGTCAGTACAGTTTCAAAGTTTGCGGACGACACGAAGTTGGGTGGTAGGGCAATTAATGATGAAGATAGAGGTAAAATCCAGGAAGATCTGAACAAAATCGTTGATTGGTCAGTCGCATGGCAAATGAGATTTAACGTCGATAAATGCAAAATTTTATATAGGTTCGCGTACGGTAATTTTGCGTATAGTATGTCAGGGAAGGAGTTGGCATGCGTAGAACAGGAAAAGGATTTAGGAACTATCGTCACTGGTGATTTAAAAGTGGCGAAACAAAATACAGCAGCAGTCAATAAGGCGAACAAAGTGCTATGTTTTATAGCTAGGAATTTGGAGTACAAATCGCGCGATATTATTGGTCCTCTTCATAAATCATTAGTTAGATCCCATTTGGAGTACGCGATCCAATTTTGGAATCCGCATATGCGCAAAGATATAGATAAAATCGAAAGAGTTCAAAGACGAGCAACCAAGATGATTCCGTCGCTTAGGTCGAAGTCGTACGAAGATAGGCTTAAGGAGTTAAAATTGACTACACTCGAGACTAGGAGGCTGAGGGGTGATCTAATCCAGGTTTTTAAAATTATGAATGGTTTCGATAACGTAAATAGAGATAACTTTTCGAAATATCACAATATAATAGAACTAGAAATAATGGGTGTAAGATGACAAGTAGAAGGTTCGAGACAGCAGTTGCCAAAAACTTTTTTACGCATAGAATAGTAAATAGCTGGAATAGTTTGCCGGTAGAAGTAATTAGTAGCACGTCTATAAACATGTTTAAAAATCGATTAAACGCATATGTTAACAGATTGGGTATAGTTTAAGGTAGTAAAATTAAGGTTTTTGTGGTTCGGAACCCACATAAAACTGTAGGTCCCTTCCGCCACCACGGAGGACATGCGCAATACACAACTACAGTACAACCACAGTTAGGTAGACCAGCCATGAGTGGATCCTAGGGTCTTTGTTGGTCTGAAACACTATAACATTATAACATTTATCTTATGTTGACATAATTTTGCGCCTGAAGTTTTCTTCATTTTTTTGCAAAGATGGGTATTTTTCAACAAAATCTCGAAATGTTTGTCAATTTTCCCTGATATAGCGCATGCGCGAAGGAAATTTGCGCATGATAACAAAAACCGCCCCTTTGTTTGCCTTGAACGGTCTGTGTTGTTGTACACGCATTAATAGCATAAAGGAAATTAAATGTACAGGGTGTCCCAAAAAAACTATATACTCTTTATATCATATATTTTATAATTTAAAAAAAACCCAAACAATATATTGTTATAGCAATTGCCAATGAAAGGTAAATTAGTAATCTAAGTGATCAAAATGTTATAGCGAGTTGTTTGCATATAAAATTTAATTAACTACACCAAGTGCTCAAAATGTTCTCCGGCGGCATGAATGCACTTTTGAATGCGTTGACTAAGCCTGGCCTTGTTTTATCAAAGGCCTTGTAATGGCGAAACCTATGGACCGAACGTAGTCTAGTCACTCACAAGCTTGCTTCGGACTTAGCCTACGCACTCATTCCACGATACAAACTCTACAGCATTCAACTTTATTCAGTTCAGCAAAAGAACCCATGTTGCGTAAAAGTTTGACACTGGAACAACGAAAAAGTGTTCTGAAATGGTATTGGAAATTTGAGAATGTGTCCGAAGTCCAGCGGCAATGGATCCGGGAATTTGGTACAAAGCCACCGACACGTCTCGCCATTACAAGCATCCGTGACAAGTTTGAGGCAGAGGGATCTGCTCAAGATATGCACAAGCGAAGATCTGGACGACGCAAATCAAGTGCGAGTGATGAAAACTCCGTTTTAGTGTTGCAAAAATTTAATCGATCACCACAGAAATCAGTTAGGCAATGCGCCCGTGAGACCGGAATCAGCAAATCAGGTGTTCACCGGATTTTAAAGTCGGCAAAATGGAAAAGCTACATTCCAAGTCTGTTACACGCCATGACTGAAGATGACCCTGATCGCAGACTCGAATTTTGTGAATGGTTTCAGTCAATGGAAGCCGAAGACGTACAGTTTGCCAACAAAATCGTGTGGTCTGATGAAGCTACCTTCAAGCTGAATGGCACAGTAAATCGACACAACTGCAGGTACTGGTCACTTGATAATCCACACGTTTATGTGGATAAACATGTTAATTTACCAGGATTAACAGCATGGTGTGGTTTATCATCCAGGGGTTTGGTTGGACCATTTTTCTTTAATGGGACAGTTACCGGTGCCGCATATCTCGACATGCTGCGGACAGAAATTATACCTGCAGTTCGGAAGTTGTTTGGAAACGATGACTTTTACTTTCAACAAGATGGAGCCCCCCCTCATTATCATTGTGATGTCAGAAGGTACCTCGATGAAACGTTTCCCAACCGTTGGATAGGACGAAGAGGAAGCGTTGAGTATCCTCCACGTTCACCGGACTTGACTCCACTTGATTTTTACTTGTGGGGCTACCTGAAGGATGCAGTTTATGGTACAAGACCTGCAACACTCGAACACCTTAAGGATGCAATTAGGGAAAAGTGCGGGACCATCACAGCATCCACATTAGTCCATGTCTGCGAATCAGTTAGTCGACGCATTCAAAAGTGCATTCATGCCGCCGGAGAACATTTTGAGCACTTGGCGTAGTTAATTAAATTTTATATGCAAACAACTCGCTATAACATTTTGATCACTTAGATTACTAATTTACCTTTCATTGGCAATTGCTATAACAATATATTGTTTGTTTTTTTCTTAAATTATAAAATACATGATGCTATAAAGAGTATATATTTTTTTTTGGGACACCCTGTATATAACTACATTTTTGTTAATCATTTACAGATTCAGATTTAACCCTGGGCGACTTTTGCGAAATGTTAAGGTTTCATACAGACACATTTATAACCTTTCCCTACGGAAAGACTGTCACTAGAGAATCAATATTAGTTGTTTTCGTTAAAAAAAAAACGGCCTCGTTTATTTTGTTCTGTATATAGCGTTTTTAAGGTAAATATAAAGTTTTTCACCTAGGCCTATAAGAATTTATTTAATAAAATTGTAATGTAGAGAAAAACTATAAATAGACAAATTGTCAACTAGATTCGTTACTTTGGGTTAAGTAGTACTAATGATTAGTGATGTAGGTCACATCCGCATCCGCATCCGCGGAACATCCGCACATTTTCTCGCATCCGCATCCGCATCTGCATCCGCACTTTGGACTGCGGATGTCGTGCGGATGTGGACCGTTGAGATAAAACGTCATTAATAAGCGGAAATTATCAAATTCTACTATAATAATAGAACTAGTTCATTGTGCGCAAAATTGATGCAAGCGACAAGACGAGAGGCTGTTCTTGTATGAAGTTACTCTCTTGCAATCTACTTAGATCCACGTTACAAAGCTAAGTTATTTTCACCTATTACATTAGAACGAGTTAAATCATCACTTGGCAAAGCAGTTGAAGAGCTTCAATCTCTTGAATCTGTCGCTTCGCCACCCACCAAAAGAATAAAAGTTTCAGTGACAGAACCAACACCTTCAACAAGCAAATCTATCACAGAATCTCTCTCTCAGTTTCTTGAGTCAAGCAGCGATGACGAGACCTACGCGATGTCAAAAGATGTAGTAAAAATGATCGAGAGCTATCACCAAGAAAACGCCTGGCTGCATGTGACAATCCTATTAGTTGGTGGAAAAATACACAGAATATCTATCCATACTTGAGTAAACTTGCAAGGAAACATTTAGCACGTCCTCCAACAAGCGTACCAAGCGAGAGATTATTTAGCAGTGCTGGATTAATATATGATGAAAAGAGAAACAGACTGGCAGCAGAAAAGGCAGAAAAATTAATGTTCCTTAAGCATAACCTTCCTATAATTAAGTTTGAATATTAAACGATGAACATCTTAGTTTACTTTATTTTAATTACTCATTTATAAATATGCCTAATAAAACTTTAAACTTAATATAAATAGTTATCAAGCTAATTAAAGATCTCTTTCTATAAGGGTGGAGGTTGGGGAAAGAGGTCGGGTAACACAATTATGGTTTCTAATTGTGGCTGAAACTCAACAAAATATAACGAATTTATTTGCAGACGAATTCACTAATTGATTTCTATATTAGTTAGATGCTTGCTATTATTTTATAAGCACACCGGACAAAAAATTAGTCACCCCTAATAGCACCGATAGTAGGAAGTTCAAGGTCACACAGAGGGCGCTCATGTAGCATTGGTAAGTGACAAGTAGCGGTGACGTAGCACACAGGATCAGATCTGTTTCGTGAGGTGGTGAAGAATAAAGTGTGTGTTGGATATAGTCTGCAAAATGGGTCGTGAGGCAGACGTTATTAGGTACATTCTGAGAGGGGTGACAAATTTTTTGTCCGGTGTGCTTATGTTCAGGGAAAAGTACAGCAATTATTGTACAATTAATCAATTATACTACATTATAGCTACAGCTCTCTCTATATAATAACTTATTATATACGTTAAACACAACAAATCTCGAATATATCCTAAAAAATAACGAAAATGTAGACATCCGCATCCGCATCCGCATCCGCGGATGTTGAAATCAAACATCCTCATCCGCATCCGCATCCGCGGATGTGAAAAAAATGACATCCGCTACATCACTAGTAATGATAATAATAATAATAATGTTAATAATTAATTAATTAAGAAGGCCAGAAACTAGCATAGCGCTCAATTCAACGGCCAACTAATGCGACACATTGTTCTCACTCCTACTGAGCTGCTGCGGACGCTGGTGTAATAATTGGTTTGCTATCCACTAAAACAAATAAAAAAAAATTGTGTAACCAGACGTTAAAAACAAAATTAGACAGCTGTATTTAAAATAACTTACGCGAAACGTCATTCTTATGTAATCGACATATTTGTATACGTAATTCTCATGTGACTGAATAAACAAATGGTTTTTACGCGAGTTCGTCATGATTAATTCATGAAAACTGAAAGTTCGCTTACTATTTAAAAAATGCTTATTTCATGAATGAGGAGCAACGAAACCACCTCACCATGGCACGATTTCTCTGATTTCATGCAACACATGCAACATATGCTGTGTTTATTACATATATATTCTCTCCTTTGCGCTTTGTGATAACCTAAATTTTATATATATATATTATATATATTGTAACATCACACATTCTTATGCAGTTGCATATATATTTCGCAATGCATATATATATATATATATAAAATTACTTCCTTATCATACAATCATTGGAGCAAATCTATATTGTAAACACGATTCAGTATTCGAGGAAACGTGTGCGTATATCATTTGGCATGCGAGAGAGAGAGAACATTTATTAAGAAATGCGCTCAATAAAGGCACGTCCTTATAACGCAATCAGATTGCGTTACTGAACGAATATAGTTTTATTATGGTCAATCTCTCTCTCTCTCTCTCTCTCTCTCTCTCTCTCTCTCTCTCTCTCTCTCTCTCCATATATCTATTAACAGTGTGTTTTAAACGCTTATATATATATATATATATATAATATATATATATATTATATATATATATATATGATACACACAGACAGTGCATGGAACAAGAAACTCTTCTGGGATAATTAAATCCACTATAGTCCGAATACGTAATGGTAAATGACAAATACCATAGTTTTTCTTTTTCATGATGCTAGCCCGACGTGGGCAACGACGGGTCACTCGCAAAGAGGTCCCATAAATATAGCTTCCCTCACCAGCTATCTGCAAAGCAGACAGGATCCAGCTTTGGGACATGGATCTAGGGTTTAAAGCAGCCTAGCCCTGCTACATTTAGAACCTCAATATAAGCAAAAGACTCGCTGCCTTCACGTCAGATTGAATACATCAAAGAAAAAGGGGTAACTATTATATTTTTAGCCAAAAACCAAAACTTAAACCTCAACTGGCAGAATTGAGCGTCCACTTTTCAAGGCACATAACATGTCCGTTTCAAGATGGGAGTGAACTCAGAATAGTCCCCTGAGTTTTTTATGATACACACAGACAGTGCATGGAACAAGGAACTCTTCTGGGATAATTAAATCCACTATAGTCCGAATACGTAATGGTAAATGACAAATACCATAGTTTTTCTTTTTCATGATGCTAGCCCGACGTGGGCAACGGGTCACTCGCAAAGAGGTCCCATAAATATAGCTTCCCTCACCAGCTATCTGCAAAGCAGACAGGATCCAGCTTTGGGACATGGATCTAGGGTTTAAAGCAGCCTAGCCCTGCTACATTTAGAACCTCAATATAAGCAAAAGACTCGCTGCCTTCACGTCAGATTGAATACATCAAAGAAAAAGGGGTAACTATTATATTTTTAGCCAAAAACCAAAACTTAAACCTCAACTGGCAGAATTGAGCGTCCACTTTTCAAGGCACATAACATGTCCGTTTCAAGATGGGAGTGAACTCAGAATAGTCCCCTGAGTTTTTTATGATACACACAGACAGTGCATGGAACAAGGAACTCTTCTGGGATAATTAAATCCACTATAGTCCGAATAAGTAATGGTAAATGACAAATACCTTAGTGGTATACCCGACGTGGTATTTGTCATTTACCATTACTTATTCAGACTATAGTGGATTTAATTATTCCAGAAGAGTTCCTTGTTCCATGCACTGTCTGTGTGTATCATAAAAAACTCAGGGGACTATTCTGCGTTCACTCCCATATATATATTGCGAGGGTGCCCTCTCAGGGCATTGGTTTCTGCCCTATGTAGGAGAATTTCGACTTATGACTGATCGAGGCCCGTGGTGTAATGGATAGCGCATCTGACCGGCAATCGGAAGATCCTGGGTTCGATTCCGGGCGGTTCACCTCATTTTTCATTTGTTCGTTATTTCTCTTCCTCGTGTGCAGAACGCTCCCCTATACTTACGTCGTTTCTATACATTAATATACTGCGTGGTCATTGCAGTTAAATGTACATATTCACGATTTGCGAGGGTGCCCTCTCAGGGCATTGGTTTCTGCCCTATGTAGGAGAATTTCGACTTATGACTGATCGAGGCCCGTGGTGTAATGGATAGCGCATCTGACCGGCAATCGGAAGATCCTGGGTTCGATTCCCGGGCGGTTCACCTCATTTTTCATTTGTTCGTTATTTCTCTTCCTCGTGTGCAGAACGCTCCTCTATACTTACGTCGTTTCTATACATTAATATACTG
The DNA here is from genome assembly GCA_023014485.1 of Bathynomus jamesi. Taxonomy (NCBI): domain Eukaryota; kingdom Metazoa; phylum Arthropoda; class Malacostraca; order Isopoda; family Cirolanidae; genus Bathynomus; species Bathynomus jamesi. The sequence goes on along the minus strand of JAJOZX010000244.1, from coordinate 1,249,211 downwards.
CGTGGTCATTGCAGTTAAATGTGTGTGTATATATATATGTATATATATATATATATATATGTATAATATATATATATATATATATATATATATATATATTCCAGACTGATCTAATTAGCACAACTATATTTTTGTATAATACTGCACTTAAAATTTACAAGTAATTTTGAGCTTCGTTTTTATAATTTGCTTAATTAAACGTATAATTAACTTAATCTTCTAATAATGAGAACTGTGTATTCCCTTTTTTATATACAGTGTGTGTGTGTGTGTGTATATATATATGTCGGAGAAGAAGATGGTGTTATTATGCTTCGTTACACCATCTCCGACGTTTCACAGGTGTTCTCGGTATGTCACTTCCTCGCACCCACAAGGAAGTTTATACCGTTTAATTATTTTATTCTGACTGCGAATTACGAAGACAACAATTTATATCCTCGGTTGATGGCGTCCGCTCTCTCTCAGTCCGTTGAGAGAAGGGAATGCTTTCTCCGTTGGAACGATATAAAATGACGAGTTTTCCTTTGTTAGTCCTTTATTTCCACAGAGTTGAAATCACTAATAAACACCCTTAACACAACACTTGGTTTAGAGAAGTTATTAACGGGCAAATGCTTACATCAAAATAAGCTGAGGGGTCCAGCCGAAACGGCCCGGCCCAAGGGCGGAACACTCACCCACTCAGGCCGAGGCGAGACTCTCACTCCCTGTCTCAAATCTGAGGCAGACTCTCTCAAGGCGTGTTCATTTCCTCCTTGAGAAAACCCAGTGGTGCCACGTTTACCAAAGTTTTATTTACTTGTATATTCCTGCTCTGATAATGGTATTAACAAGAGAATTGGTATAAAATGATATTAGCAAAGAATTTATACAATTATAGTTTTATACTAATCGAAAAGAACATTTAGACTTTTAGGAATCTCTGTTAAGATTAGACGTGGCAACACTGTTTTCGTTAGGCTTATCGAAAAGGTGCAGAGAATCTGCGGGCATCGAGGCACTCTATACAAACATTAAAAATTTAACGGATTCATGTTTTAATTTATATGAGCAGAATAATATCTTCTATAGGATTAATATTTTAATTTATACAAACAGAAGGATATCTTTTAAATTTTAACATAAATTTATTTTCCTGTGGAAACACTTTTCCACATGGCTCCCCTCCCAGAGTTGGTACTCGGGGGATTAGTTTGAAAAATCCTCTCAAACAGAAGTCGTTGGATGTAGGGTTTTATAAAGACAAAGATATTATTGAAGTAGTTGGATATAATGTTACATAAAGACAAAAGAAATAGTTAAACAAAACACAGCTACTTAGTAGTTAATCCACTCTACTCATCAGTTAAATTTTACAATAAAATCGATATTGATTAATGAACACTTATATGTACATAGAGACAAAGGAATAGTTAAACAAAATACCTCTACTTCGTACTTAATCCACTATATTTATCAGTTAAATTTTACCTTAAAATTTATACTTATGCACTAATGAACACTTATAATTAACGGTCACTTGCGTGTCCTTGAGACTTATGCACTAATGACCACTTATAATTAACTGTCACTTGTGTGTCCTTTGAGCACTTGGAGTCTGATTTCTTTAGGTCCACTTTTTTACACTGATCTAAGTTCACCGCGTGCATACACTTTTAAATCATACGCCATTGTCTTATCAAACGTTAAGCGAACAAAAATTTACAGAAATGAACTTCAATGAACTATTGGACAAAGTACTTAAGTGAAATTGATACGAATTCTGCAAGGTTATATTGTCGTTTTGAGAACCTTTTTTTGAGAACTTTGGAATTGACTAAACTCTATAGCTTGGAAGGTATAAAATTTTAAAGGTTATGTGTGGACATTGCTCAAGTTTCTGGATGTACGCGTTGGTGGCTAATTGCCTCCGACATCAATCATTCCACGTCTCGAGCGTCTTTCAATAATTTAGTACGCAGTGCAAGAATGCACGGGTATAGCCTAAACGTGTATAGGGGGTACGTGCGGTGGTAGCACTTGAACTGGAAATACGGTAAAAAAACACTTTGTAAATGGGATAAACCGACGTTATGATTACTGTTCTTCGTTTCGTGTATTCGGTCTTTTTTGGAGTGAAATCAAAGTGGCAGATGGCTCCAGTTTCGATTTCCGAACCTTCTGATTAGAAAGAACAGAATCGAATGAAAGTTGTCCCGTAGAGCGATGCAGAGATGCAACACTCTCTTTGGTGGGAAGGAAAAGTGTGGCAAATTTTCTTTTTCCCGAATTCGTCGAGGTCATAAGCCGAGCTTGCATTATGTCCTTCATCTGTGACGATCTCGTCACAGACCTCTTCCCCCGGAAAATGTCCCTCATCGAGAACTTCCCTCGTGATTTATAATAATTGAAAAGAACATTTACAATTTGGGAATCTCTGTTTAAGATTAGACGTGGCAACACTGTTTTCGTTAGGCTTATCGAAAAGGATCAGAGAATCTGCGGGCATCGAGGCACTCTATACAAACATTAAAAATTTAACGGATTCATGTTTTAATTTATATGAGCAGAATAATATCTTCTATAGGATTAATATTTTAATTTATACAAACAGAAGGATATCTTTTAAATTTTAACATAAATTTATTTTCCTGTGGAAATACTTTTCCATATATATATATATATATATATATATATATATAATATATATATATATATATATATATATAACCAATCGTAAATTTATATACAGTGTGTGTGTGTGTGTGTGTGGTGTGTGTGTGTGTATGTGTGTGTATATACTGTATATGCAATATATATTAATTTACATTTCAAATGAGAAATTCCACTGTATATCTTCACTGTCACTGCTGCAATTATACAGTTATGATAAAATCATGTAATAAAACGATTAACTGTTTATAAGTAAAAACGATAGTAAATTTTTGTTTTTTAGGGCATGGGGACTTGTGTGTGGTTCAAGGGTGTAAAATTGGTTAAGAAAGGAAGTTATTTGTGTATGTCAGATTTCAATTAAATCTCATCCTTTGATCAAAGTATTCTCATAGTAAAGAGATACAAGGACCTTTTTCTCGTAAGTTAAGGAAAGTGTCTTCATGCACTTCGTTCAATTCTATATAATGTCGATACAGTATTAAAATTATTCTTATTAATTTTAAAATTTTATTTATTTTGATAAACTTCCTTTTTTATCTTCGGAGACATTTTTATCACAAAATTTTTCTTGCTGGTTTTAGAAGTAAAGTTTTATTAGTTTTAGCATGATGGGGGAGTTGTTCAAACTCCTTCTGCAACACCTAATGTCATATGACGGAGGGGACCTACACCTTTACGTGGGATCCGAACCACGGGTTCGGATGATCTGAGCGAAGACGATAGTCCCCCATCCAACTACTACCCAGACTCAATGTCGCTGAACTTCGCTGATCGACGACGGCGACACTGGTGTCGACGTAGCCCTGGATTACTTCAAGGCATTGTTTCTGAAATTAGGGGCATGATGAGTTACGTGGGAGATGCAAAAATGTCTATAACTTTACTTGTTGCCTGAATAATAATTTTAAAAATAATTAAAAATAATGAAGAAAATAAGAGAACAAGATTTTAATCTACAAGCTGATAAAGGACTGTCATTTTATTTATAATTTTCCTTTCACTGTCAAGTATATTTTAAAGTACCATCGAAGGACGCTAAAATCTTACTGCATATTTCAAAGGAGAGGAATTTCGAAGTACGTCCTTTGAAAGTTCTGTCCTTTATTTAAAACATGAATATATGCAGAGAATTCTTCAGATTTTATATATATATATATATATATATATATATATATATATATATGAATCTTGTGCTAAAAATCGATAATTTTTTCAATTTTTATATACAAAAAGAGCAGAGTGCTAAAACCCGGGCAGATTTCCAGTATAAATTTGTAAATTTTTTTTTTTTTTTTATCTATAACATTGGTTGGAAACAATTCATTTAATCTTGTGCTAAAAATCGATAGTTTTTCCTTATAAATTTGTGTGCCCCTCCCACAATCCTTTAAATTTGTTTCTCCATTTATTGTATATATATATATATATATATATATATATTTTTTTTTTTTTTTTCTGTAACCTATATATAGGCTGTAACTCTTTATGTACTTCAGTGTTCCTGAGGATGTCATTAGACGAAAGCGCTTGAGCACCATTCTGTGTTTCCTTTCCTTCGTGGTTTTATTCATATATATATATATATATATATACACGGTGAACCAAAAGTAGGTGGACAGTAGGTTGAATACGGTTTGTGTTATATATATTATAACTATGGTGTTCATTATAACTATGGTGTTTGTGTTATATTATATTAAATATTATAACTAAATTTATTTAAATTTTATTTTGTATTATAGTATACAAAAAAATTAAATATGTATTCTCAAAATAAACGTTATCATTTACTGTCCACCTACATTTGGTTCACCCTATATATATATATATATATATATATATATATATATATATATATATATATATTAGGGTGTCACTTAAATGCAAAGTTTGAAATTTTCATGCTGACACCCCGCGAATCTATTCCATTGGTAAAAAAAACATGGTGACTGAAAAATCTTTTTATTTGAATAACTATAAAAGGTCGCCCCCGCCTTCCAAAGTTTAATGCTTGCGCGGCGTCTCCATAATCGTTCATTAGATATCTATATATCTCTATATATATGTGTGTGTGTATCTGTGTGTCTGAATATCTGAGAAATAAAGTGAACAATACTTAACGATTCACCGTTTCTCATTTCAGCTACGTGATTTCTGGTGATGGAAACCCGGAAGTGTATATACCTATTAGGGGCAGCGGTTGATGAGGTGAAAGGATGCAAGCTTCCTTCCTACAGGCAAGCATTCGGTTACTTCCTTTACCTTCACCATGAAAAGAAAATGACAATACGTGACGCGTTGAGGAAGTCACTTCGAGCAGTGATGTCCTTCTGGGAGAAAGCTCACATTCCAACCAGACTCGAGACACACTGCGTCAGCAAACTGGATAAAGTCTTCGAGGAGTGGAAAGGACTCAAAAAACACGCCTCAAGGACGAGCGATTCACACAAGACGAAAGAAAAAGAATTCATTGAACGCCTCGATCGTCTCTTTGACATCGCCCACGCTGATTGTGAGAAATTGGTCAAGTACCCAGAGGATTGGGAGTTCCTTCAGCAGCAGCGCCAGAAAGGACGTCCAGGTTCAATGGCAGGTTTGGACATGACCCATCAGCGCCAAGTCAAAGATTGTACTCGACGTCGGGAGGAAGAGGAGAAACGAAGAAAGCGATCAGCAGCTGAAATGGAGGCAGTATCCAACGAAGCGGTTTTGGAGTCCTCATCCTCCAGCTCAGATGATAGCGAAGAAAAAGGAGCATGTGGTGGTTCGTTAGCGTCTAAACAAAGAGCAACGAAGAACATCATGACATCGGAATTGGCGGCAGCGCTTGATCGCACGCAACTCTCGTCAAGAAAGGCCACATATCTGCTGTTTGAGGCAGCTTCCAGCTTAGGGCATGATGCTAGAGACTACAACATCAATCGTGGATCCATTCATCGTCAGCGTGAAAAATTCCGTACCCTTAAGGTTCGGCAACTGAAGAGCGAGTTCCAAGGCAATAGTCCGTTGACTGTTCACTGGGACGGAAAACTCATGCAAGATCTGACGTCACGAGAATATGTTGACCGCTTACCTATTCTTGTATCTGGCTCCGGGACAGAGCAGCTCCTCGGGGTGCCAAAACTTCTGTCAGGAACCGCGCTGGCACAAACAAATGCCATCATAGATTGTCTGAATGAATGGGGAGTGACCGATCATGTCAAATCTATGTGTTTCGACACAACCGCGACAAACACAGGCCACCGTGGAGGAACTTGTGTTCTTCTGGAAGAAAAAGTTGGACGTGACCTGTTACACTGCGCGTGCAGACACCATGTACTGGAGTTGGTGCTACAGGCGGCATTCGCAGCATCGCTAGATTCAGTATCTACCGGTCCAGAAATTCTGCTTTTCAAGCGCTTCCATGATTATTGGACCCGCATTGACCAGCAACAGTTCCAAACTGCGGACACAGATGCGTTCACCAAAGCAGCTATTTTTAAGCATAGAACGGAGCTCATTGAGTTTGCAAAATCACAAGCACTTCAAGTTCGTGATGACTATCAGGAATTCCTCGATCTTTCCGTCATCTTTCTTGGAGGAGTTCCATACAAGGGACTAAACTTCCGCGCCCCTGGTGCTATGCACCGGGCGAGATGGATGGCTAAGGGGCTCTATGCCATCAAGATCTGGCTCTTCCGAAGACAGTTTAAACTGACGAACACTGAGGAACGCGGAATTCGAGATATCTGCCTCTTTTCTGTTCTAGTTTACATGAAAGCGTGGGCAACAGCTCATCTGTCCATCGAAGCTCCGCTGAATGATTGGGAATTGATGAGGACGCTCCTTCGATACCCGCACAAGAAGATCTCTGATGGTACCACCAAGAAGCTGTCTGCGCACCTGTGGTACCATTCGGAGGAGGCAGTGGGTCTGGCGTTCTTTGATGAGAGGATATCGATGGAAGTGAAGTGCAGCATGGTTGCAGCGTTAGATCAAGAAGCCCCTCACATGCCGCCAAAACGACCTTTGGTTCTTGATACTATGTTCCTCAGTGACAGCAAAGGACTGGAGCAACTGATCACAAAGAACACCCGAGAATTCTTCTCAAAACTTCAGTTGCCAGATTGCTTTCTGCTCCACCATCCCAGTTCATGGACGTCAAACTCTGAATACGTGCAAGCTCGGGATGTGGTCTCCAAACTTGCAGTGGTGAACGACAGAGCAGAACGGGCCGTGGCTCTGGTGAAGGAGCTGAACGGAAAGTTGACAGTGAAAGAAGAACAGCTCCAGTTCCTCGTTCAAGTTGTCACTGACCACAGAAAGCAACACCCAGCTCCGAACAAATCAGCATTAGTGAGGACGCGAAAGAACTAATCACTGATCAGCGTATGAGCACCAATTATTCTGCTACTGTATATGTATTTTATTTCTCAAAGTTTTGCTTTTGTTGCTTCTCCATTTTGTACCATTATTCGCCAAATTATGTCTTCTATTTTGATTATATAATAAACTGTTTGTATTCTTTGCGTTTTTAAGTGTCTTACTTTCGTTATTTCACCAAATTGCCTTGTTTTTTATTATCTGGTTCGGCCCAAGCTGTGAACACTGAACAGCTTGTTGACGTCAACAAATGGGTCTTGTTTTCAGTGACGAGGGCGACCTTTAAATGATGACCAATCAGGACCAAATTTCTCTTCCGTATGTTTTACACCAAATGGAACAATTTTAGGGTGTGTCATAGGAAAATATCCATCGTTTAATTTACCCCCTATTACCTAGTGACACCCTAATATATATATTAGGGTGTTTCATAAATTAAAAGTTTGGAAAAATTTTAATCCACATGGATCCCCTTGTTCCATTTGCTGAGGAGACTGATAAACCGAAGTATTAATTCAATAGTTTAAAGTTTAAGGGTCCCCAGTTTGATGCTCTGGCAGATCATAAACGGAAAAAATTAAACAAAAATCTGTCAATGAATTTTTATTCAACAAACGAGTACCATTTCACTACACATTTTCACAAAGATACAAAAAACATAACCACTTCTTGCGAATCATTTGTCCATGAAATCCTTCTTGGTTTTATTTGGGTATTTCGCCCTATGCTGCATCACAGTTTTGAGCAAATACTGCTTCTGCTCTTCGTTCTTCGTCAGAGAACAGTTGAACTCTTTGGTGAGCGCGATGGCTCTTTCGGCCCGATCGTTGACGACAGAGATTTTGTTAACAGTTGCCGCTGCTTGCTTGAAGCCCTCTACTTCAGTCCACTCGGCAACTGGCTTTTTCAAGAATTCTGTGTCCAAGTCGAATGCATGGAAGAAAGCCATCGTCTTTCCTGTCACGAACTCCGCCAGGTGTTTCGAGGCAAGATTCCTGACGTTCTTCCCTTGGGGTCGCTTGAGTTCCTTTTTCGATGCGGGCTTACCCAAACTGACGACCATCTGAGCCTTTTCTTCATCTGCCACATCTGCGTCGAAGAACGCCATGGCAATAAGAGTCTCAGAGATGTACCATAGGTGTCGAGACATGGCTTCTTGCGCAGCGTTAACACACGAATATCCCGACATGGCAAAGGCTTCCGCGTCACGCAGAAATTCCAGATCAACTGCGGCAGCCTTGCTTGAGGTTGCAGCACGAGTCCAACCTCGGATGTAGACGAGGGACACGAAGAGACCTACGGCTGTCAGAGCTTCCAACTCGTGACTCGACATCTTGAACTGCTTCTTCAGTAGAATTACTTTCAAGGAGTAGATGGCTATCGCCATCCATCGAGCGTGATGGTAAGCGCCAGGGGCTCTGAGAGGGAAATCCACCACTTTTGCTTCTCCCAGGAAGATGAGAACCAACTGTAGCAGTTCCTTGTAGTCATCGCGCTGATGCGACGTGCTCACCATCCCTCTCACCAGCAGGACTGACTTCTCCCTCAGTTCCCTCATAGAGTCATTGACTTGAGCAAAATCGTACGGCCGCACCTCCAACCGGTCGATGAACTTCCATTGTGCCTGAAACCTCTTGAAAACGGGTATATCGGGGTCACTTGAAGGGCCGTATGCACGCTTGAAGACGGAGCTGAGGATGACTTCATAGATGTGATGCCGACAGGGGAAGTACATGAGTTCTCTGCCAAGACCTTTCTCAATCAGGACGCAGGCCCCGATATGAATCCCGGTGTTCGACGCTGTCGTGTCGAAAGACAGTCCCCGCACGCGCTCTTCCATCCTGTGTTCCTTGACCAAATCCAAGCAAACTCGCGCTATCTTCTCGCCGGTTCCGGACGTCACCTTAGGAACGCCGAGCAACTTCTCCTTGCCGTCGCCAGAGACGAGGACGGCGATCCGGTCAACGCTCTCCTTCCATTGCTCATTGTCAGGTAGGAGCTTACCGTCCCAATGCAAGACAAGAGGCTGACCAGGACAAACTTCGTCGGATTGATAACTTTCAGCAGCCACCTTCCTGAGAGCCTTGTTCATCCAAGTCAAACCTAGTGATTTAGCCGCTGCAGCGTACGACATAGCTGAATCGCGGTACGAAATATTCAGCCGATCGTAGGTAGTCGTCACATCCTGTGAGATCAGATTCCTGCGTCGCTTCTTGGTATTTCCCTTGGAGGAGGATGGAAAAACTTCCACGGTTGGGTCAACGACATCTGAGTCAGTCTCTGACGAAGTTGAAATCACTAAAGCCCCCGTATCTTCTGCAGCTCCTTGTTCCTTCCTGGCCTTCTCCTGTTGTTCCTTAATCTTGTCCAGCCTCTTCCTTTTCCTAATCTCCTTATAGTGAAGCTTCATGTCAACAGGGCCCATGCTGCAGGAATTTGGATCTTCACGCTGCATGTCGAGAAAGTGGATGTCCTCCTGATTCTTCATCATTTCCTTAGCCTGTGAATGAGCAATGTCCATGATCTCCTTCGCTATTGCCTCCTTGAACATCGCCTCCTTCACTCGGAAGGACTCTGCTTTATGTGACTTGTGCTTCACAAGCCGGTCGTATTCCTTGAGAAGGGATTCCATCTTCCTCAAGGCCGAATCTCGACGCATCATGGGGATTCTCGCTCTCTCCCAAAATATGAGACAGGCATCCAGGCACAGGTTCAGGCATTTAGTACGTCCAAATTTTTGCTCCTTTTGGTGGTAAAAGTACTTTTTGAGTACTTGCAACTGAGTTGGAAGGCCACTTGATGTGATGTTCGCATCCGTCTGGCCAATAAGAACACTTCTGTTTTCGCTCTGGTAGACACCTGGAAAAGAAAACAAACTAAATAATTCCACAGAAATAATTTCACATCGTAATTAATTTCATTAATTAAATAAAGAAAAGCAGTAACTGGGACTCGAACCAGTGTCATAGCCGTTTGGCGGCATCGCTCAAGTCGGCGTACACAGCACGCTATCCACTAAAACCATCTAGGGAGTGGATAGCGTGCTGTGTACGCCGACTTGAGCGATGCCGCCAAACGGCTATGACACTGGTTCGAGTCCCAGTTACTGCTTTTCTTTATTTATAAAACTGATACGTGTACACTACGTTCTCTTTGACAATTCATTAATTAAATAAATTTCAATACCGCAGTAAAATTACATTAATTAGTATCATAAATAATTACCAGCTTAGTTGTCCAATATGCAACAGACTAATTAATTTCATGTAATATTAATAATAAATATCACTACCACAGTAAAATGACAGAAATTAAATAATAATAAATTTCAATACCACAGTAAAATGAGATAATTAGTAGCATATATAATTACCTCCATAGTTGTCCAATAGGCTATACAACACGAACCGCTCAAGTGACGAAGAAAACCGTCTTCACTGCAGGCAGGCGAGAAATGAACTGACAAAAAGTCGTCAAAGTTGGGGACCTCTAAATGCAGCGCGATCTGGTTCAAACTTGCACAAACGTGTTTTCTTGTTCTTTAGAATACGGAGAAACGTGTGGATTAAAACTCCATGCTCATTTTTGTTTTACCCTATAGGTATGAAACACCCTAATATATATATATATATCTCCCTTGCTGTTCATAATAATGATTGCAGATATTGATGCAGATATTAAGGACAGTATTGTATCATGCTTCACAGATGACACAAAGATATGTAAGGAATTATTGAACGAAGATTACATAAGAAAACTACAAAACGACATTGAAACATTATTCCAGTGGGCAGAAGACAACAATATGAAGTTCAACGAAGAAAACTTCTAACTTCTAAGATATGGTAATAACAAAGAGCTACAGAAAAAAGGGTACAAAACTCCGCAAGCCAAACAGATAACACCAAATCCACAAGTCAGGGATCTTGGAGTAATAATGTCGTCGGATGCAGAATTCAGAGAGCACTATAAAATCAAAATCACAACGGCTAGAAAAATAATGGGAATCATCTGGAGGAGCTTCCGCAGCAGAAAAGCAAACATCATGCTCAAATTATGGAAGAGTCTAGTCCTACCAATAATTGAATATTGCTCAGTACTCACAAACCCACACGAAAAAAGAGACATTGCGAGCATTGAAGCTATACAAAGGACTTTTACGTCTAAGATAGAGGAAACGGAAGGTGAAGACTACTGGTCTCGACTACAATCCCTGGAACTCTACTCTCTTGAAAGAAGGCGCGATCAGTACACAATAATATACATATGGAAAATACTTGAGGGCTCTGTCCCTAACCTCAGAAATGAAATAGAAACAAATTGGAATGAGAGAAGAGGCAGATTTTGTACGGTCCCAGCTGCGGTGGGACAAGGAGCCATGAAAACGAGGATGGAAAATACCCTCAGAATACGGGGCCCAAAGCTTTTCAATGTCCTTCCAAAAGAAGTGAGGAATCTCCAGCACACCGACCTCAATAACTTCAAGAACCAGCTGGACAGATTTTTGTGCAAAGTCCCTGACCAGCCATGCGTGGCTGGCTACGAGGGCAGGAGGCGATCAGAGAGCATTTTCCTCCTTCACCAAGTCCCGCAAATGAGGCGGGATGCTGCAGAGGGGTCGACCGCAGGTCGATTCTGAACCGTCGTTCAAACTCAACAAAAGTAACAAAAGTAAATGTAAATATATATATACATATATATATATATATATATATATATATATATATATATATGATGAATAAAAACACGAAGGGAAAAGAAACACAAAGTGGTGCTGAAGCGCTTTCGTCTAATGACAAGCGGTGTTCCTGAAGATGTCATTAGACGAAAGCGCTTCAGCACCACTTTGTGTTTCTTTTCCCTTCGTGGTTTTATTCATCATAAATATTTTTCACGTGTCACTTTCGTGAAATAATTTTCATATATATATATATATATATATTAATATATATATATATATATATCTATATCGGTGCTCTTCCAATATGTGCTCTACCGCGAAACTGTGATCTACCATATTCCAATACGTGCTCTACCGTGAAACTAGCCTTATAAGGCTAACTAACGAAAATATCATGACTTAACCTAACCAATCGTTAGGTCAACTATACGCCCTTGACGATTGGTTAGGTTAAGTCGTGATATTTTCGTTAGTTAGCCTGGAATATGGAATATTAGTTGGAATATGGTAGATCACAGTTTCGCGGTAGAGCACATATTGGAAGAGCACCTATATATATATAATATATATATATATATATATATATATATATATATATATATATATATATATATATATATATATATATCTATATATATATATATATATATATATATATATATATATTAATATATATATATATATATATATATATATATATATATATATATATATATATATATATATGTAGCGGATCGACAAGAAATAGACCAACAAATAGACAGATCCTTTACTTCCACGCTATCATCAAAAAACTTGGAAAACACACGTGGGCAAGAGTCAAACAATGGAGAGTCTGTTTCTTCCCCCAGGGCGCGAACGCAAATCCTTATCAACTAAAGGACGCGCTCACAAAGCGTCTGCTTAAGAATTGGCGCGAAGTCCTACGTCACAGGAACTACGTATAAAAGCGAGCTTCCACTTGCTTTCTTTCTCACTCTCACTCACTCGTACTGACATCATCGAACGTGAGCAACACGTCCACCAACCGCTTTCCGGCCCCCTGGCCGAGGGGCGCGGCCTGCTAATTTCTTCAAGGCCTACAATTTATCATCAAGTAAGATCTACAGACCACCTGCAGAAGCAATCCTTCGAGGCCCAACCGGAATCGTTTCGGGCCTGCGGTTTGCCGGGTCGGCCTTCAAGTTTCTCCACATTCCTCGAGATATATTCAGCACCACAGGCCTACGCCTACAAGATCACAAGGCCAGCCTGCACCTCGAGAAGTAACATCACCTCAGGCCTCCACGAAGCCTACATCCATCATCTCAAGAGGCTTAACGGACAACGACAACTCGAATCTGCGTAAAATGGTTCGTCTTCAACCCGCCTTCAACAAGGTTATATCGTCCTAAGATAAGTACCTCCTATTCTAAGTACTCTTGTGAAGCCTACATTAGCCTACCGCCGAACGGTAGGCTAGACTCCCAAACTGTGTAATCAAGCGTTCCAACTGACTCTCGTGAAAGAACGCAGTAGGCTTGTCATCCAATTCAAGTGTCATTTCAATACCGTAATTCCGTGTATCATCCGTCATTATGTTCAATTCATATATTTGTGTGTTAACTAAATATTCTCTTGACGTAATCATATAACATCACATAATGTTCTTAGATATAAATTATATTTGTGCAAGCATTTCAATCCATTATTATTAGGCCGCATCAATTATTCTATGTGCATCCATGCAATCATTTAGCCTACTTAATCAGTGTCAAGTATTCTATTCAATGTACCAAACGCAAGTGCATTCTTTATATCATTTACTAGGCCCATTCAATGTTCCATGCCGCATGCCATTTACATACCATTAATGAGTACATTATTTATTACGTGTCAATTAAGCTATTAACATGTCATCTTATTAACTAAGTCTGTCACAAGCATAACGTAAAACTACCAATTAATTACTGTCAATTCTTTGTTATATCACAGTGAATAAATAACGGCTTTATTTTCATAATAAAATACAAAACAATATAAGGTGTCTTTTATAACCTTAACATTAATTTGCTTGGGTGTAAACCAAGCTGGTGACCTCGCTGCCTTTTCGGTCACTTCCAATAGTATGGTGGATCTACTCAAATAGCCTTTCATTGCCTTAATCAACCATTGCATACAATTAAATCATTATCACCTTAAACGGATAAAACTAGGTCCACTATATATATATATATATACAGGGTGTCCGAGAATTATCTGTACAATTTTTGGCTGTTATTAAAAGTCAACCATGAAGTGTAGAAATTCCAGTGTTGTCCCATTTTACAGAGAATCTCATTAAGTTTTTTCTGATACCAAGTTTTGACAAGTTTTTTTAGAAATTCCAGTGTGTCCGAAAATTATCTGTACAATTTCATCTTTTAATAAAATTCTTGATAACACACGTAAAATTCTTAAACAAGATTATTTAGAATCTGTATTTTCAAAAGTTTCTTTTATTAAAGTAACGTTGTTACAAACATTCGATATGTGCACCATTAGTGATTCGCAAAACATCCAATCGATACCCCAAATGTTGCCATGTACGCTGCAGCATATCCACATCAATTCGCTCAATAGCAGCTGTGATTCTTGCTTTTAAATCATCAATGTCTGTCACCCGCGTATTGTACACATTATCTTTGATCTTTGGTATCAGAAAAAACTTAATGAGATTCTCTGTAAAATGGGACAACACTGGAATTTCTACACTTCATGGTTGACTTTAAATAACAGCCAAAAATTTTACAGATAATTCTCGGACACCCTGTATTAATATATATATATATATATATATATATATATATATATATATATATATATATATATATATTAATATATATATATATATATATATATATATATATATATATATATGTATGTATATGTATATATTATATATATATACATATATACGGGGCTCCAATAAACCTTAGCTCCCCTCCGCCCATGGCCTAAAACATTAGAGGTACAGTAAAACTAAACATACCTTACAAAAGAGAATTTAATCCTGCATTTAATGAGAAACAATTAAAACTTGGTGTTCCCGCCAATTGGCTTCCAAGACAGCCTGAATTCGCTTTGGGTAGCTTGCCAAAAGTGACGTGAATAGACCTTGATCGTTACGCAAATTTGCTAAAACAGTTTCAATGTGTTGCGTCATTGTATCCTTCGAAAATCGATTTGCTGCAGGTTCTTGAAACTAGAGACATTCAACCTTGTCCTTTATAACTGGTCCAATGTGTTCACAGACGTTCAGGTCAGGAGAATTTCCAGGCCATTCTTCATTTCCAAAGAAATCGATCTCATGGTTCCGCAACAACTGTTGAGTGGCTAATGCCTTAAAGCAGGGGGCCTTATCGTGCAGAAGTGTGACCTGATCGATATCCATAACATTGTTTGGGTTTCTTAGAAAAGGAATGACATGCTGGGATAGAATAATATTACGAAAATACTGTCCATCCCAACTCTGACCATTTGGCTTCAGCACCCACATGAGCTTCTTTGCAGTGAACAAAACAAACATACCAACACAGTCTGGACTTTTTAATAATTCGCGATAATGTTCATTGTCATCGATTTCATCTGGTGTTGTGGCCCACACTCGATCATTTTGGTAGTTAGGCCGACGTGTTACGTAAACAAAAGTTCATCGGAGACAGCTAAATGCAGGAAATCATCCACATCCCAATCTTCAAGATAATGGGCAAACCACATTCTGTCATCGATGTTAAGTTGAGTTTTTCTTGGCTTTGGAAGTTCATGCCAAGGCTTTAAACCTTGCCTATGACGGTACAGTCGAATGATCTCACCACCAACGATCATTCCTCTCAACACTTCGATCTCTCTAGAAAGTTTAGCACAGCTGTTTTTCCGCTTACGCGTACCGCTTTCAATGATGTCCTTTGTTTCCTGAGAGAGTGGCAAATTTGGGTGCCCAGATTTGGTTGTATCCATTTCACATTCATCCAAAGTTTTATTCCAATTTCTTTTGACGAAGTCCTCACTTCTTCGCAACTTTTTGGCAACCCATGAACGTGTTATAAAGGTGGCTCCAGCATCACGAGCTTCCCGAAATGTTATTGCTCGCATGCGATCTATCACACGTTGCCTCTCCGAATCACCAATTAATTGAGAAGCCATTATGTTATCACTTTATCAGCTAGAGTAATTTTGATACCTGAAATAAATAAAGAATTTTATATATTTTTATAATCACTAAAAACTATTTCGATATCAGTAAACATATAAGCTGCAAATGGGGGGGGGAGCTAAGGTTTTTTGGAACCCCTTATATATTAAATGATTTCCTATGGACATCTAATTAGTTTGGTTTTCAAAGGTCCCACTCAACTGACCTGTGTATCTTTGTACTTAAAGAAACACTATCTAAATACATTAACAGTAATTCAACTATTTATATTTGTTTCCTAGATATAAGTAAGGCATATGATAGGGTGAACCACAATATTTTATTTGCAAAACTAGAAGACAGGAAGGTTCCCATGTACATATTAAATTTATTGAAATTTTGGTATTCCCACCAATCTTTCACCGTTAGGTGGGGCAGTGTACTATCCGAGTGTTTTGGCTCCTCCTGCTCGGTGAGACAAGGCTCCTTGCTCTCCCCAATGCTGTTTAATGTGTATATTGACGGATTAATTGCTTCACTTAATGAGGCAACAGTGGGATGTTGTAGAGATAACACAAGGATAAATAACTTAGTTTATGCCGATGATGTGGTGTTAATAAGTCCCTCTGTTAAAGGTCTGGATCGGCTACTAAAAGTCTGCGAAGTGTATTCGCAGAAACATGATATTCTTATTAATGCTACAAAAACTAAGGTATGCAATTTCATCCTAAAAGCTGTAATCAGCCAGCTGATATAAGGTTTAAAATAAATGGTGAATTAATTGAGGAAGTACAAAAGTTTAAGTATTTGGGTCAAACTATTACCAGCTCCTTGAGTGATGACTCGGATATAAGAAAACAATCTCGAAGCCTGTGCGCTAAAGCGAATATGACCATAAGGAACTTTCGATTCTGTACAAGTGAAGCTAAAGATACTCTCTTTCGTACTTTCTGCAGTAATATATACGGACAGCAACTATGGGTGAATTATAAAAAAGGTTCTGGCTGAACTCTAAATTTGCTGTACAAGAGGTCTTTTAGACTCTTACATAAATTACCCCCGAGATGTTCAGCTTCGCAAATGTTTTCTACCCGCAATGTCCCGAGTTTCCCGGAGGTAACAAGACTTGCTCAATAGAGTTTAATGCAAAGAATTAAAAAATCAACCAACCCGATCATCCAAGCTATCCATGAGTCTTGCCATTTATCCTCTAAGCTATGGACTTCTTGGTACGAAAGCGTCTGTCTATGTCTCTATAGCTCCACTTAACTTCGACATTACAGTATTATTTCTAATCAATTGTATATATTTCTATCCTTAGTATATGAACTGTCAATGTATTAATAATATTTGTCATATGGACTATAGTCTGCCAATAAACCTTTTCATTTTCATTTTCATATATATATATATATATATATATAATATATATATATATATAATATATATATATATTTGGTAATTATATATATTTAGTAATTATATATTATTTATATATTAATATATTATATATATATTAGGAGCAAGTGTAGTTTACGTTTCCCCGACACAAAAGGGGACAAACTACACTAGGTCAAAGTTGGGGAACGTAAACTACACTAGGATCTTTAGGAGACATTTTTTAATTGAATCCATCAAATAAAACGTTAAAACTAACGAAAATATTACGACTTAACCTAATTAATCGTCAATATATATACACAGTGTGTGTATATATATATATATATATATATATATATATAAT
This sequence comes from Bathynomus jamesi, assembly GCA_023014485.1. NCBI lineage: Eukaryota > Metazoa > Arthropoda > Malacostraca > Isopoda > Cirolanidae > Bathynomus > Bathynomus jamesi. Next base: position 1,231,613 of record JAJOZX010000244.1, on the reverse strand, counting down.
TAGGGTGATTCAAATATGGGGGTAAAAAAATTTTTTTTATATTTTAATGTGTTCAACCCTTTAAATGGTTAATTTCAGCATAAAAACAACTACCCTAAAATATTTTAGCAAATTTTTAATTTTTAGAGGTTGCTACCAGCAATTAAAAATTGACAGAACGACTCAAATTGTCAAATTTTTCCACACCACCCAGGAGGTACAGTACAAGGCGCATTGCTTTTTTTTAATGTGGAAAGCTCCCCCGTAGGTCCTACCATAACCACAAGCATGCATAATTAAACTAGCATGATATTTGAGACATTAGCTGTCCTTACTTCATCAATGTTTATTTTTTTCTATCAGGGTAAACAGCCTTGTAGTTTTTCACTACTTGTAGCAAGAATTGTTTTTGATCTTCGTCATGTGTTAGTATTTTATTATATTCATCCATTAATTTTACTCCTCTTTCCGCTCTATCATTCACGACTTTCCACTGTTTGATAGATTTCTTAGCGGAGTTAAACTCTTCATCATTATGCCATTCTTTAGCATCTTTGAGTAAAAATTTTGAACTAAATTCTGTTATTGTAAAGAATCTTTGAGTATTTGATGTGACAAAATCTTCTAATTTCTTCGTTGGAATAAGTGCAGGATCTAGAAAAGCCCGTTTTGCAGGAAGAGTTTCTGTTGTATTTTGCAAGGCCTTTACCATTTTGTTTTTGTTTCAGTAGGCACTTCATCATCATAAAAGGCCAAGGCTACCAGTTCTTCTGATAGGTACCAGAGGTGACCTAACAGTTTTTTAATAGCAAGAAATGCAACTGTGTCATTTATTTGTTTGTAGACTACAAGATTCTGTAATAATTCCAGATCAAGACGAGGAGCGCAAGATGGCACAGGAGCTGTAAACCATGCCTTTACATATAACCGAGTAGCAAATAGACAGATGTCTTTTAGTCCTTTTTTATCTTTTACTGAAATTTTGAACTGAGATTTGAACATAAAATTTTTTAATGAATATGTAATTTTGGCCATCCACCTAGCCCGATGAAGTCCCGCTGGATGTTTAAATTTGATTCCACCTTTTGGTTCATCCCCCCAAAAAATAATTGTTAACTGCAATAGTTCTAGGTAATCGTCTCTTGGTTGGAATGTATCTAGTTGATTTGCTGCAAATATGATTGTCATCTTTGATGTCATGAATATTTTCATAGATATTTGGATCTGATAATGCTGTTTCGTAGTCCTCCTTATTAATGCTTGACCATTTTTCTCTGAACTTCTTAAAAAGGACTATATCTGGGCCAGAAGATGGTGATAAAGACTTTGAAACAACAGCTTCTAGCATAATTTCAAATATGTGGTGTCAACATGCCAGCCACAATAAATCGTTGTCGAATTTTTGTTCTAGAAGAATATCTGCACCATTTCTAGGACCAGTGTTGGCTGCCGTTGTATCGAAACACATGCATTTTATTTGTTCGCAAATGCCCCAGTCAAGCGATGTCTGATTTTTGGCATTAAAACTAGAGACGCATTTCTGTCACTCAATTTTGCAACATCAAGACTTCCTAATAATTTATCATCAAACAATTTTCTACGTTTGCCTACCTCACTTTTCGATGTTGAAGGTTGTGCAGCACAGAAACCAGATTCATCACTTTTACTCTCCTCTGATTCTGATTCTGATGATGTACTGGTGAGTATGACAGCCTCTTGATTCTTCTTTCTTTTGATCTCTTCTTCTGCTTTCCTCTTTTCATAATGTTGTTGCTTTTCTGCTGCTCTTTGCTCTTTTTTAGCAACAACCTTATCAATGGTACCCATTTTTCCATGACGTCCTTTCTCACGTTGCATTTTCAAGAATTTCTTATCATCTTCTATTTTTATAAGCTGCATTCTCATGAGCAATGTCAAATAAGTTTTCCATTCCTTCAGTATTCCTTGAATTTTATCTACTACATGTACTCTTTGTTTTGCTGGTATTCCTGCTTTTTTCCAAACTGCTAGCACATCATCTGCAGTAGAGCAGCATGATTCTCTAATGCCTTGCTTTTTAATATTTCTGTAGTGCATGAAGAGGGCCATCATTTCCTTCTCTGATGGTAATACGGATGTTTTCAGTACTGCAGAGGGCTGCCCAATTAGCCATACTTCAGTTTCTTTTCTCGTAGAACTCCTCCCAACTGAGCAACTAGGTGATGGTGAGTTAGGCCTAGCTTCCATAATCGATTAATTGGTATCAAAATTACGAGTTCCAAACAACAATTAAAAGCAAAGGACCTTTTCCAGTTTGTGTACCGTTTTTCATATAATTTATTTTTGAGAATATTTTTGTTAAAACTAACGAAAATATCACGACTTAACCTAACCAATTATCAAGAGCGTACAGTTGATCTATTAGTAAATAGTAAATACTATTCCAGAAACAAACAATGTTATAATTAATAATAGATCAACTGTACGCCCTTGATAATTGGTTAGGTTAAGTCGTGATATTTTCGTTAGTTTTAACAAAAATATTCTCAAAAATAAATTATATGAAAAACGGTACACAAACTGGAAAAGGTCCCAAAAAAGTAGTGTATGCCAAATTTGGTGAATTTTAAATAAAATTTACTATGTGCTACCAGGCGTCAAAGTTTCCCTTTTTTTCAATTTGTTTGTTTTTACAACTTATGATTTTATGTTTAATTGTTTATATTTCAGAATTTTTAATTAATGGTTTATATACTAGCTTGCTTTGGACCTTTTCCAGTTTGTGTACCGTTTTTCATATAATTTATTTTTGAGAATATTTTTGTTAAAACTAACGAAAATATCACGAAGGACAATTTGTTAACTTTTCCTTTGAATTTCAGATTATTTCCAAAGAACTTTTTTTTTTTTTTTTTTTTTACGGTGTAGTATCTCATTTTTAAACTTTCAATTTAGGGTATTTTTAATATACACCGTAACATAAAATCCTAAATTATCAGCTGAAATGGTCTTGTTATTATTTAGGAGGGGAACAGCTAAATTATAATTTTTCTCTTTAGAGAAACATAATATTTGAGTTCCCCTCCAAACGAACGAGAAATTTTGAGAACCGTTCCATAGTTTAAGATAATCGTTAAAATAAATTCTTTTTCTCATTCACTGAAATTGTGAGCAATCTTTTGTCCTCTTTTGTCCTCTTACACTCGAGGAAAGAGTGAGGTCGGACCTAACTCAATGTTATACCATTAATGTTAATGTTAAGTTGTCACGCACCCGAGTCCCACGCTCGATTAACCGAAATGGCCGCAGAATTATTTCTGCGTATCTGACTTGTTCATTTTTTCTACGTATTTAACTCGTTCATTATTTAAAGTATTATTTGAACTCCAAATTAAGCAAATCTATCCTCTAAAATTGGTATATTAGGACTACTTTAAACGATGCGTGTATTATTTTCGTCTAACTGTACTGTTGGTACGTAAATTAGATCTACTGTATTTCTATTATTATATGTATATACATCTATATACATTTACGTAAGATAATGGATGTACTTTACGTACTAAGAGTACAATTCTACAAATATTTTGCATGCATTACTTAAATAATCCTAAAGTGCGAGATTTAGAATATAAATTCTGCATGAAGGAGGCGATGGAAGGATTATCCCTTAAATCCCAATATCTTTATATATAATACAAATACGCATGCAAAAATAGCTTAAAAACTATCACATTTGTATTCGATGTATTTGAACTGTATTTCTGTTCATACACTTCGCTTTTCGTGCCAGATATGTTTTCTTCAAGGCCAAATAATTCCTCCCCGATTTGGTGCAATTTATTTTTCCTTCGATCACAATACGAGCGTTACTCGATTTCCTTTGTGCGAATGTTCCTCGTCTTCTGTCACTGAAATCCCGATGTTTTTCTTCGATTTTTCCTCTTTATCCATCTAATGCGTCGTCTTCTTTTTTATTCAGCGAACCTGAACAACATCAGCATTATCGTATCATTGAATCCGTTTGGTTTTACTCTTCGTGTATTCTGCATTTATATCCATATATCTTGCCAGTAATGACACAATATGTACACACACACACACACACACACACACACACAGTGTATTATTATTATATATATATATATATACTGTATATATATATGTGTGTGTGTGTGTGTTAAAATGCATTTATAAATAAATTTACATAAAACTGTTGAATAGAATAAAGAGTAATTTTTCATTGCAATTGATATAAGAGCTATAAACGCCGAAAAATAATTACATAAAATTATCCCCTTCAACCTTCCCTTAAATATTCCATTAAAACACTTTCAAGTGAATACATTTAAATAGGAATTCAAAATGCATTTATTAACTGCTTTTCCAAGCTTAAATTTATAATAATGAACAATATTGAGCGACGATAATTCTTAAAAAATTCTTAAATTGCTTTACTATTATGAGAGTGCGTTCGCCATTTAGGGAAAAATTACCTTTATCGCCTTTACTAATGGATGTTCCACAAGACTGGAATTCATTTCGTCAAAGAGGCGAATCATTATGGCGCTTTTAGAGCCAGAAATAATATCAATAATGAGGCAATGTTAATGGCATATTCTACTTTACCTCGATTAAAAGCATTAACTTCGTGTGTGTGTGTGTGTGTGTGTGTCTGGTAATTTAAAGGTAAAGTTAATGCATGGAAAACACTTATCACTTCATTTTCTCTCTCTATCACTTTCTTTTCCACCTCTCTTTCTTTCGCTCTTTCTTTTTTCTCTTTTTTCTCTCTCTTTTCTCTCTCTCTCTTTTTTCTCTTTCTTTCTCTGCTTCTTAATGCAATGTAATTTTCCTAAAATTAAAACATATTTAAAGTTTTATTTAATGAATCGTTTAATGGATATACGTTTTCTTATATATATATATATATATATATACTGGGTGATCCAGATAAATGGGACCCATAAAAAAAGCCAAATATTCTTAATATTTAATTCCTTTCATAAAAACTATATATATCATTCGAAAGAGTAGAGTTACAAATTTATTATGAAATATTTATTTTTTAAAAATGACTCCTTTCAAATGTGCTCCATTAGTTGCCAAGCATTCCAGTGTTCTCGTTTGTAAGTTCTGCATCACTTTTGCAAGAGTGTGCGGTGGTATGGCCTGTATCTCATTTGTGATGGCGGCCTTTAATTCTTGCAAGGTCGTTGGGTTATTTCTGTAGACCCTACTCTTTAAATATCCCCAGAGATAATAATCTAAGGGAGAAAAATCCGGAGACCTTGCGGGCCATTCAACGTCTCCAAATCTTGAGATTAACTCCCCTGGAAACGTTTGACGCAAAACTGCCATGCAGTTCCTCGTGGTATGGCAGGTAGCTCGGTCTTGTTGGAACCAGTGGTTTTCTAGACAAAGATCTCTTAATTTAGGAATAAGGAAATCGGTCAACATTTTTTCGTAGCGATCACCATTTACAGTGACCGTGTTTCCGGTGGAATCCTCGATAAAGTACGGCCCTATGATCTGAGATGCAGTAAGACCACACCAAACAGTTACACGCTGACTATGCAACGGGACTTCAGTAATATTCAATGGATTTTCTGTTGCCCAGAAATGACAATTTTGTTTGTTTACAGTTCCATTCAAGTGAAAATGGGCTTCGTCTGACATAATCAAAGTTGCTAGAAAATTGGTGGTGTCATTTACCTTCTGTTGGATCCATTGACAGAATTGTCGTCTTCGTGCGAAATCTCCATCGTTTAGTTGTTGCACTGTTTGAATTTTATATGGAAAGAGCATTAAATTTTGTTTGAATATACGGTGTGTTGTTCCATATCCAACTCCTAACAGCTGAGAAGCACGTCTGATGCTTATGTTAGGATTATCCTGTACAATTTCATGAGTTCTGTTAATGATCTCGTCTATCCTTGCTGTGCGCACTCTTCCAGTTGGTTTTCTTTTTACAATGCTGCCAGTTAGGGAAAAATTTCTGACACACCGACGGATTACTTTCTTAGAAGGTGATTTTGACATCTGAAAATTTGTCTTGAAAGATCTTTGAGCTGAAACTACACTTCTTCCATGCTCATAATATTGCTCAGTTATGAAACGCAGCTGTTCCACAGTCCATGCAGTCATCTTGAAGGGTTAGTTTTAACTAACACTTTTATTTTGTTTTATATCTTATCTTGTCTTGTATTGTCAAAACCTATACAATCCTGTACAAACTTGTAACTATCCTCTTTCGAATGATGCGTATGATTTTATAAAAGGACTTATACTTTAAGAGTTACAGGGGTTTCTTTTGGGTCCCGTTTCTCTGGATCACCCTTTACATTTAAACTGCAAACACGCAGTATAATTAACGTAAAGAACGACGCTTGTATAGGAGAATATTCCGCGCAAGATGAGAGCGAGAGAACGAAACAAATGAAAAAATGAGGTAACCACCCGGGAATCGAACCCGGGATCTTCCGATTGCCGGTCAGATATGATAACCATTACACCACGGGCCTCACTCAATCAAATGTCGTAATTCCTCTACATACGCGCAGAAACCAATGCCCCAAGGGGGCACCTCCCGCATGCCGTACATTATATACATTTGAACTGCAAACACGCAGTATAATTAACGTAAAGAACGACGCTTGTATAGGAGAATATTCCGCGCAAGATGAGAGCGAGAGAACGAAACAAATGAAAAAATGAGGTAACCACCCGGGAATCGAACCCGGGATCTTCCGATTGCCGGTCAGATATGATAACCATTACACCACGGCCCTCACTCAATCAAATGTCGTAATTCCTCTACATACGCGCAGAAACCAATGCCCCAAGGGGGCACCTTCCACATGCCGTACATTATATACATTTAAACTGCAAACACGCAGTATAATTAACGTAAAGAACGACGCTTGTATTGGAGAATATTCCGCGCAAGATGAGAGCGAGAGAACGAAACAAATGAAAAAATGAGGTAACCACCCGGGAATCGAACCCGGGATCTTCAGATTGCCAGTCAGATATGATAACCATTACACCACGGGCCTCACTCAATCAAATGTCGTAATTCCTCTACATACATATATGAAAATTATTTCACGAAAGCAACATGTGAAAAATATTTATGATGAATAAAACCACGAAGGAAAGGAAACACAGAATGGTGCTCAAGCGCTTTCGTCTAATGACATCCTCAGGAACACTGAAGTACATAAAGAGTTACAGCCTATATATAGGTTACAAAAAAAAATATATATATATATATATATACAATAAACGGAGAAATAAAAAAAAAAAATTAAAGGATTGTGGGAGGAGCATACAAATTTGTAAGGAAAAACTACCAATTTTAGCACTTTGCCCGAATCCAACAAGATCAAATGAATTGTTTCCAACCAATGTTATAGTTAATTAAAAAAATAATAAATTGAAAAATAAAAATAAAACTTGTAAGAGGAGCATACAAATTTATACTGGAAATCTGCCCAGGTTTTAGCACTCTGCCCTTCTTGTCTAAATCCGATATATATAAAAATAAATTGAAAAATAAAAGTTATTAGAGTAGCATACAAGTTTACCAAAGGTTTAGCATACCCTTCTTGTCTAAATCCGTTCTGAACGAATTCAAAACAACGGGATCGAGTTGAAAAAGACCTTTGCTTATGTTGAAGTTATTTGTAAGTTGGATAATGGCAGACTCAAGAATATTTCTATTAACAATGTTGCTAGAGTGAAACAAAAACATTGGCGAAAACAAAAACATTTTGTTTCACTCTAGCAACATTGTTAATAGAAATATTCTTGAGTCTGCCATTATCCAACTTACAAATAACTTCAACATAAGCAAAGGTCTTTTTCAACTCGATCCCGTTGTTTTGAATTCGTTCAGAACGGATTTAGACAAGAAGGGTAGAGTGCTAAAACCTGGGCAGATTTCCAGTATAAATTTGTATGCTCCTCTTACAAGTTTTATTTTTATCTTTCGATTTATTATTTTTTTAATTAACTATAACATTGGTTGGAAACAATTCATTTGATCTTGTGTTGGATTCGAGCAAAGTGCTAAAATCGGTAGTTTTTCCTTACAAATTTGTATGCTCCTCCCACAATCCTTTAATTTTTTTTTATTTCTCCGTTTATTGTATATATATATATATATTTTTTTTCTTTGTAACCTATATATAGCCTGTAACTCTTTATGTACTTCAGTGTTCCTGAGGATGTCATTAGACGAAAGCGCTTGAGCACCATTCTGTGTTTCCTTTCCTTCGTGGTTTTATTCATCAAAAGTATATATATATATATATATAAGGTTGTAACATATATTCTGCTCGATTTCTTAGTTCATTCACAACAAAAATTAAAGGACTTATAAGGACAAATTTGCTTGAATTTTTAGTTTATTCACAACAAAAATTAAATGACATAACAAATTAATCATCAATATAATTCCCTTCTTCTTCTATAACCTCCTCCCACCTGTAGAAAAGTTTTTTTTATGCCACGTTCGAAAAAATCCCTTGGTTTCGAGTTAAAAAATGCGATCACTTCGTTTTCGATAGCTTCCCTGGATTGCAACTTTTGTCCATCTAGGTGGTGTTGCAGACTTCTGAATAAATGGTGGTCTGAAGGTGCGATGTCCGGAGAATAAGGTGGATGAGGCATTTTTTCCCAACCAAATGCCTCCAATTGGGCAATGGTGATTCGAGTAGTGTGAGGGCGCGCGTTATCCTGGTGGAATTGAACACCTCTGCGATTAATTAATGCAGGACGTTTTTCTTGTAATGCCATCTTCAATCGTTGGCAGTAGACTTCAGCTGTGATTGTTTGGTTATCTAGCAGAAGCTCAAAATGAATAATTCCTTGCATATCCCACCAAACGCATAGCAAAATTTTGGATGGGGTCCATTCCTTGGCTGAGGTTCAGGCTTTGTTTCACGGCTACGCCACTGATGTCGACGCTTAATATCGTTATAGAGGACCCAATTTTCATCCCTAGTGACGATCCGATTCAAAAACGGTGCTTGCAGTTGCCGAGAATGCAGTGATGTGCAAATATTGATTCGATGTTAAAGATTCGCTTGTGACAAATCATGCGGAGCCCATTTTCCAACCTTCACTACTTTTCCTAACAGCGTCAAATGACGATGAATAGTCATATGGCTAACGCCGAGTTGCAGCCCAAGTTCTCTTGCAGTTACCTTTGGGTTTTCCTCCACTGTTGCTTTCAGCAACTCTTCATCTAACTCATTTGGTCGTCCTGTTCGTTGATAATCTTTCAGACTGAAGTCTCCATTTCTGAACTTCTCAAACCATCTCCTACACATCCATTCGTTCACATCATTATTTCCATAAACTCTCTGAATGTTTCTTGCGGATTCACTAGCGTTAGATCCTTTATGGAACTCATAAAGCATCACATGTCGAATATGCTCTTTCGTGGGCTCCATGTTTTTTCAATTACTGTAATATCGTAGGGGTGGCGTTGTAACTGTATGAAAAACACCAGAGAAAATATTCATTAGCCTAATACTACACTAGCCTAAGTCATTCTGTATCATTCTGTATCGTGATAAAACCTGTGCGAACCTGTCGCCGCGTGTATTTTGCAACTAAAACTATTTCACATTATCTTGAGGTTATTCTATTACCTATCGTCCGTTTTCTAATCGAGCAGAATTTATGTTACAACCTGATATATATATAATATATATATTATATATATATATATATATAATATATATATATGTCACAGATTTGTGACTATGCTGCTCCAACCAACTAGAATTGTAATCCCATAGAGCTGATGTGACTTCTCAATGTTACCCCAGGCTAGGTTTGCCAACCGTCCTTTTTTGAAAAGGACAGTCCTTTTTTGTAGATTTTTGTCCTTGTCCTTTCTTGAGTTCGGAAAGGACGCCATTTGTCCTTTTCTGATAACAATCTTGTTCCAAACAACAGTTTTATAACAAAACTTTTGTTTAAAAGGAAATAATTATAGTCTTAAGTCGAGTAACATTTTATAAATTCATTTCTTCACTTAAATGTTAACGTTCCGTGTTGCGGAAAAGTATAAATTTAAAAATAAATATTGTTACCATAAATTTTGTCAATGCATGACTCAATGGGTCAATATCTGTATATCAATAAAAATATTTACTTTAAGAAAATATGCAATAAAAAAGCATGCAGTATAAATTGTAATAAATTATAAATAAAATTTTACTTCTTTCCCTAACCTTGTAGACAGTATATTGGAATTGATGTTCTTGTCCTTTTTTTCAAACTTCATGGAGTTGGCAACCCTACCCCAGGCTAATAATATCCAAATAGAAAAATATATTTATATACCAGAACACTTTAATACTAACAAGACAATATTACACGAGCTTGATAATCCTTTAATTTTACTTTGGGAATAATTTTCTTATGACTCAATTTTACTCGCACGTTCAAATTTAACTCAATTAGTTGGCACAAAATGACTCAATTTGTTACAGCGGAAATTATTAATAATGATTAACATTTACAAGTTAGTAATTAGAACTCACTACCTAACTTAACTTAATTAACAATATTATTCCTGCGATTATACCCATATTAAATGTGTACACAATTTCTTAATAAATTGACACAGACCAATAAAATAGATTGGAGGACTATGATTAACCTTACACCTTAAACTGCAACACTCCATATAATTATCATGTGCCCCTCACCAAGATCTAAAATACACTATTTGGCACTCATCATCATGCGGGGCCATGCCAATGTTAACTCCAGTTGTAAGCATTTTATTTATGCTTAACCTTTATGTACCAGAAACTCTGTTTGAATGTCACACTAAATTAATAAACCTAATTTCTGTATCTCAAGCCCTTGTGCTTAGTCTCCAGAGAAATTAGTTTTCTTTCATTGGGCAACAAACAGTTGAAACGAATTGTTCTACGTGCAGATACTCCAGAGAAGCCTCCAATGCTCTTGACTCTGGAACTTTGTACTTGTGCCAGATGGCAATCTTTCCCAGTACCCACTAGGAATTCCTCTTGTCTAATTATTTCTCACTTGTCCATGGGTGGGCCCTTCTGTCCTCTACACCCATTCAAGCTGGAGTAACTGGCAAACTGACAAGCTGTTCAGTGCCTCCACTGATTCTACCTTTAAATAAAATCATATTATAAATATCGGTGCCCTGAAACCATTGCCTCACCATATTCTTACATAACATGCAAATCTTGCCCTACACACAGTAGTAAATCTTTGAGGGCTACAGTTCCGTATTGCCCCCCCACATTTTTTTATTAAAAAATAGTTTCGTATATATATTTTAGTAAAAAATTGGTGCTTTTTGTTAGTAAAAAACAACCATGGTTTTCTACTTCTGATAAAAATATTCAATATGGTGAGAAAATATTGGTTTGTAATAAATTTAAAAAAGTACACTTAACTTTTTTATCCTTTACATTAGTCCTTATGGCTCCGGCTACCCAGGCAAGGTGGGCACACGTTATTACATTATCATTTGTATAAATTAGGTCTCGGGGGTACGGGGGCGGAGCCCCCGTAAAGACCACGCATCACAAATTGATCGGTATAGGGTTTTATATGTTGTTTTTTTTGCGGCCAAACTACTTTATTCCCCACCAGTGCAATATTTTGTATCAAAATAATTTATAATCCTAATGTTCAAAAAAATCATATTTTGCGTTTTATTTTGAATTTTTAATTGACTGTATCAAAATAATTTATAATCCTAATGTTCAATAAAATCATATTTTGCGTGGGGGCAATACGGAACTGGCCCCTCTTTGAGTTACAACAACATGAGAATTTATCTGATCTTAGCCTATATATTCATTTGCATTCTACTCTTGGCCTTAGCCAATATGAGAAATTTGGCAGAAATAGTACACCAACTTCAATAGATTATAGTGACTCCAAATTCCATGCAAAATGAGATAAGTGACCTCCATGCCCCTTTTTTGTCATGCCATCTATCGAGAAAGGGACTCAACAAACTTGCACTTAGCAATTTGGTTTGAAAGTAATACCTATCGGGTCATCTCTGCCAAATTTCTCAATTTGGACCTCGACTCACAATCTGTTTTACTTAGGTTCTATTTATTTATTTATTGCCTACTTTACAGACTTAATTAGTTGGATACAGTCATAATCGTTTAGGCTACCAAGCTTTCCCATTTATCTGGTCCACATCGAGTTTCACAGGAACCATATGACGCGTTCGGTGGAGAAGGGGCGAACGCAACATTTTCGAATTATGCCACAAAATGCAGTTAAAGTTTGTAAACTTTAAACCTTTGTATTTTTCCGGTTTATTGAAATGCTGTATGAATTTGAACACATATTTGAGTAAAATATTGTTGTGTAATATGTCGATATAATAAAACGCCAAGAAATTGTACAATATTATTTATTGATAGCTTCTGATGTTAACTGGTGTAATCCATTATTTGGTCCTCTTCGTCGAATGTTGTATTACCTGCTTCAACTGTTTCGGTTTCTTCCAGTTCCTTTAACAATCTTGTATAATAGTTCACTGCAGTTGCAGGCATTAGGTCTGATAATTCTTTGAGATCTTTTATTTTTTCCTTAGTTATTGGCAGCAATTGGGAATACTTTGGTTGCAGTGTCCGCTGGGCTAGATTGAATAAACTGACACTGTAGGATTTTTTCCCTTTCTGCAGTCTGACGGGATGGCTATTATCTGGGGTTGTGCGGTATGCAGTAGATATTACGTACCCTTCTTTGTGTTGAAAGTCAAATATTAACTTTCTTGCATCTGTAAATTTAGTAGTTGTTGATTTCCTAATGACAATGCACGTTTTTAGGACGTCAAAATCGAGAAAATCAGCCTGTTTCATTTCTACAACTAGGAAGCGCTGCGAAACGGCTGTAGTTATGGCCGTAACATAATCTTTTTTGGTGTAAATAATATTGCTGTAATTATTTTTTATATTTTGTTCAATTTGGCCAAATTGAGCATCACAGGGCATTGTCGAGTGACCAGAAAGTAGATAGATGTGTTCAATGTGAAGCAATGATGCGGAGTGAATTTCTCTGAGATACATTAAAACCTAAATTTTACCGTGTAAGAGTGCAGACTAACATCTAATTTTTTGCATAGGTAAAGCAAAGGTTTTAAAGGATAATTATACGACAAAAAACTCATTTTTCGAATTTTGTGGCGTTCGCCCCTTCTCCACCGAACGCGTCATATATTACCCTAGGTTATGTGGCAACTTTACAGTGATCAGTTGTTCACACGCAGGCCCGGATCCAGACCCATAATCTGACTAGTGCCATTTCATTAAATGCATACCAAAATGTAAAAGAATACATGATTCGTTATTTACTTCAAAATATTTATTTTACAAAATAAATCCTTTCTAATGTTTGTCACTGATAATATCAACAAGCTCCATCCTTCTTGGGTGGAGCCGTGCAAACTTCTCAACCAAAACATCCACACCGAGCTTCCGCCCATAGTGGACATGCATCAGAACTAAATCATTCATCCTATCATTTCCCATGGTGCTCCTTAGATACGTTTTCAGTCGACGCATGGCTGAAACTGAACGTTCACACTCACAGGTGGTGACTGGAATGACTGCCAATACCTTGAGTGCAGCACAGATGTTTGGGAATAAGACCTTGTCCATGGAGTGTAAAGTTGACTGCACAGAGTCTGGTATGTCGCAGTTGGCCTGATGGCGCCGCTCCCAGTGGTATTGCCACACATCCAGCTCTGCAGACAGAGTATTGGGATTGGGAAGGTCATCTTGGTAGGTCTGACAGAACTGCTGGAACTCTGGGTTCCATGTGTCTGGCTGTTCTATCATCTTTGCAGGAACACCTAAAATGAATAAACCAGTTGTCAATTTCATGTAACAGTAAGAGAGAGTACATATCAGTCCATCAATTTAATTATCATTCTCAAATTATCCCTATAGCTAAATAATTCCATCACAAACCTGAAAATCCCAGAATGGTTTTCTGTTGGCCATCTTTGAATCTTTATCCAATATCTGCCAGGAGATGATCCAAGAATGGCACAGTCACACTGTGACGGAAATAATCCTCCGTAGTTTCTGCAGGGACAATGTTTCTGTTTTTTGCCGGCCGACTGTCCTGGCCTTTGTCACTGCTATGTCGAGGTCTTCAGCTATTTCCTTTGCAGCCTTGAACCACTCAGAATGTTTTGAGTCAACACTGTCTCTGACTGTTTGAAGAAACCCAAGGACCTCACCAACACTGTCATATGCCTTCTTTGTGTCGAGACTCCTCACCTGCAACTTGACTGTGATACCAAGGGTGTATGACAAAACTTTCTTTGTCACAACAAAAGTGAAGATAAACTGGAATGTTCCAATTTGGTGGAGCATACCACTGGCCTTTGTTGATGACTCACTGTCCCAGTTATGAGTGACGTTATCCTCGATGCACGTCAAGGTTGAAACCACGGCGGGCAGTAGCTCTTCAAATACATCAAGGGCATCCAGACGCTGGACCCATCTAGTTCAGCAAATATCAGTCAGCTTATGATGACTAGAGGCTGGACACTCCTCCTGAGTGACAAAAACAGAAAGCAATAATTTTCAGATTAGATGTATGAAAAAGTAAAATAATTTAAAATAAATTTCACAGCATTAAATTCACTATTACAACACACAGCCATTACAATAGAAAATGTACTGACTATACCAAGAAAAAACACACCGTGATCTGTTCTTCAAGCAGCAGCTGTCTTTTCGGTGAGAACTTGAAGAAACGCTCCACTTCCTCCAACGTGCCCATCATGTTGCGTACTTCTTGTAAAGCACAGGCTTTTACAACACACAGGTTCAATCAGTGAGACTGGCAGTGGACATAAGGTGCCTTTGGATACTGCTGTGCTATCAAAGCTGCTGCACCTTTGACTTGTCCAGCCATATTGCCTGCTCCATCATAGCACTGGCCTCTGCATTTCTTCATATCTAAGCCGAGATCACTAACCACTTGCAACAGCAAGTCAGCAATGGCTTTGCCAGTGACACCATTCACACATTCAAAGAAACCAACAAACTCTTCACGAATAGAATCTGTGTTGTCAACAAAACGCAACACAAGTGGAAGTTGTTCCTTGTTGCTGACATCAGTAGCTTCATCTGCAAGAATGGAGAACAGAGGACTTGTGTTAATCTCCTTCACAATTTCGTCTTGAATGTGGGCAGCGATGACGGAGATCAATTCATTCTGTATTGTCTTTGATGTATATGTTGCATTCTTGGGAGATGATTTCAAGTGTTCTTCGAGGACCACATTACCAACATCCACGCGGAACTGCAACAGTGCCAAGAAGTTGCCTCTGTTCTTCGAGTCGTCTTCAGCATCTTCATGGTCCCCTCGAAGAGTGAAGTTCTGCCTACCACACAAGATCACAGTCTTCATCATTGATGCTACTTTTTGTTTGTTTGCTGCGACTCGTTTGCTGATTGCTGATGAAATAAGTCGATTTACTGGTTGTCACTTGTTGGACATGATTCTGCCAAAATTATCAGCAAAAGGTGTTGCGTGTTTGTGGAAATCTGACTTGCTATTATGTTCGGCCAATTTATTTGTAGCTGTTACCCAGTTGGTCAAAGGTGACTTGTACAGCTTGTCCAACTTGCTGCTGTTGTGGCCACTTGCTATACCAAACAGCACACAGATTAAACAAAATGCGCCACATTCTGATGGTGAATACACCAGCCAGGGATACATCTTTAGCCATTCTCCATTGAAGAATCGCTTCCTGACATAATTGTTGGTACCTGGAAACTTGTATCTTGCAGGAGGTTGCCAGTGGGAAGTCAAAAGCTCATACTTCTTGTCATCATTCAAATCGCTCACACACTGGTAATACAGGCCGATGTCATTCCTGAGGTTTGATGATATTATGTCCTCACCTAAAATTCAAAAACAATATTCTTTTTAATTCCAGTCATAAAACCATCAATTTATGATTAGTTTCAATATAAATTGTAGAGAACATCTTGTTCAAACCTTGTTTTGTACTACATTCATGACAATAAATGAATGGGATATTTTTTAGTTAACGGCAACAATATAAGAAATCAATTCTTACCACATGTCGTGTCTGTGTTCTGTATTTTGCACACTGGATCATCTGCGTCATATCTGATTTCATCAAACTTTCTTTTCTGCGATGGTCTGTCACCCAAATCATCTAAGATGTCAGTTGAGCAAGAAGGTACTGGTGGTACTTCCCTGAAAAGAATGACCAATAATATGAATAATGATAAGGTGACATTGTGAGACCCCCAGCAGGGAGGAGTAGAGTTGAATATATTATTCTACAATTTGACTGATTTTCCAAGCATAAAATAAATCACTGTCTGATCTGACTTACCGACTGGTATTGAAGAAAGTCCCATTCTTTGCTTGTACCTTCTTCATTTTTCTGTAGACCTCGACGTTCACCCAGATTTACTTTAGCATATAAAATATTATAACACAAAAAATACAAAAGATAGACTTATTCAAAGTGAAATTAGAGCTGCACTGCAAAACACCCGTTACATACAAAGATGGCGCTTGAAAACATTTGCGAAATTAAAAAGTGTACGGCGCAAGCGCGAAGTATA
>JAJOZX010000244.1:1190000-1207500 GCA_023014485.1 Bathynomus jamesi | reverse complement strand
TTAATGATATTCTCGAATTTAATGTTTTGTTGCAAGGAATATAAAGAAACAAGGAAAGAAAATAATAATTTTTTAATTTGTTTTATTAAATACATATGAAGTATAGAAACATAGAGCAAATGAATACACAAATAGTAACAGCAAAAAACAACCTTAACTATTCAAATCAAGAAGGCAACCTTTTAGCAAATCCTTTTTGGTTTCTACGTCTGGCATCAGACTACGTGAAATCATTCTAGTTCTGATAAAACCATCTCGTGCTTCAAACCCAAATACCGAACTTGAAGAGTCCGTCACTAATTTAATACAACGCTCTACATTCTAGGCATGATTGGAATAATTTGAAATTTTCAATGCGTTTTATTTGCTAGCTAAAATTTCTGCTTTAGTTAGCTTCATTGTAAGAAGTGGCTTACTTAGTTTAGTATCATTCCAATTAATTATTTCGTCCCGGTCCTTTGCATCAAAATTAAGATTAGTAACCTTCAAATCTCTCAATTCTAAAAATAATAAAACCCAGAACCCAAGCAAATATAGACCAATAACATGCTTGCCAACAACCTAACAGGAATCATAGTAGACAGGATCTACAGCCATGCAGAAGAAAACAACATTATAAGCCCAGAACAAAAAGGATGTAGCAGAAAAATGTATGGGACAAAAGACCAACTGTTAATCAACAGGGTTATATTGGAGAACAACAGAAAGAAACAGAGACACCTAAGTATGGCATGGATTGACTATAAAAAGGCGTATGACAGTGTACCCAACTCCTGGGTAAAGGAAGTGAACTGAGACTATACAAGATCCACTCCACCATCAGGATCTTTTTAGAAACAGCTATGACACGATGGGAAACGGACCTAACTCTCCATCACAGTAAGGGAACTTTAGAGGTGAACAGTGTGAGAATCAAGAGAGAGATCTACCATGGTGATTCAATATCCCTTCTTTTGTTCGTTCTGGCACTAAACCCACTTAGCCAACTAATAAATAAAGTAAACAAAGGCTACGTGATGAGACCAAGGGAAAAGAGCAGCCCAAAAATATCTCACTTGTTCTACATGGACGACCTGAAACTGTACGCCCCAAACAAAAGCGAGCTAACAGAAGAGATCAGAGAGGTCAAAAAGGTCTCAGATGACATCCAGATGGAGTTTGGTCTTGAGAAATGTGCCACTGTCACACTAAAGAAAGGCAAAAGGTGTGAATCAGAGAACATATAAATATCTGGGAATGGAAGAATCGGAAAAGATGGAAAATGACATCTTGAAAGAATGACTACGAAAAGAATATTTAAGAAGAATAACACTAATCCTAAAGTCTCACCTAAACAGTAAAAATAAGATCCTATCCATAAACTCACTGGCAGTACCTGTACTGTCATACAGTTTTGGCATAATCAATTGGACCCAGCTAGAAATCAACAAACTGGATACAATCACCAAAAAAATGCTCCATGCGGATAAGATCATATATAAGAACCAATGCACACCAAGGCTATGCCTACCAAGGAGGGTCGGTGGATTAGGGCTTGCGCTAATAGACCAAGTGCACAAAGCCACAACAATAGGATTAGCACAGTACATAAAGGAAGGAGAAGGAAGGCTAGTCAGATTTGTAAGAGACCATGAACGTGAAAAGCCTCGAACAACATCACTTTCAAAGAAGGCAAATGATTACACTGGGCAACACGTATTTTATTGAATGATATCTGACACTTGATTCTAGGTAATTTGGGTGCGCTGAATACGAATTTCAACTCGGTTTGGCTCTATCAGGTCCTGATTCTTGTCGACAGCCTATGTGCCATTTTCCAGATTTTTCAAATTAGGACTAAAAAATTAAGTCATGTGTTAAATTTTTTTTTCAAGTTTCATGAATACAAGCAGTTCAAACTACAGTAAAATTACATTATAACGATAGAAATGACTTAAAATAAAAAAACAAACAGATATGAAGCTTTCACTGTGGCAAAAATTTTCTTTTGTAAGACTTTCTAGCGTATTTGCTTGTTGATGGCAGGTCTCTTTTCAAGCACCAGCAGTAATCAGCCATCATGTGGGAATCCCAGCGGCCTTGGTACCGTTCCTCCATAATTTTTATATCTTGGTGGAATCTCTCCCCTTGTTCGTCACTTACATCACCTAAATTACTTGGAAATTGGTCAAGATGGCTATTCAAAAAATGCATTTTTATGCTCATATTGCAACCTAACTCTTTGTAGTCCCTTAAAAGTTTTTTTACGATTTCTTCGTAGTTATCTGCCCTATAATTGTCTAAAAAGTTTTCTATCAAGTCCACGAATGAGAACCAGCCATTTTTTTCGCGTTCATTCATGACATTAGGAAAATTGCTGTCTTTAATCATTGTTCTTATTTGTGGACCGTCGAAAATTCCCGCCTTGATTTTTTCATAACTTAAACTTGGAAATTTTGAAGTTATGTATTTGAAACACTCGACGTTCGTATCTAAAGCTTTTACATATTGTTTAATGAGGCCTAGTTTTATATGCAGAGGAGGAAATATGATTTTATCTCTGCTCACTAAAGGTGGATTAATTACGTTTTTTTCTCCGACAGTAAGTGATGTTCGTGCTGGCCAGATTTGTTTGAAATAATGTTCTTCCTTGGCTCTGCTGTCCCATAAGCAAAGGAAGCAGGGATATTTAGTATACCCTCCTTGTTGTCCTAGCAGAAAATTAACCATTTTTAAGTCAACACATATGATCCACTCGTGCTCCCTATATTTGATAAGATTTAAAACCTTTTCTATATGTTCATACTTTTCTTTTAATTTTGTTGAGTGCCCAACCGGTATCGAGCCGTATAGATTGCCATTATGCAACAACACACACTTAAGACTTCTTTTCGAACTGTCTAAAAACAAGCGCCAATCATTTGCATCGTAAGACTCAACCCCCATCTTCTTTAACAAACCAACTATGTCGCAGCAATATACTAAACTATCCTCTGTTCTAAAATATTTAACAAGTTCTTCTTCTCTTTTCTGTAAAATGAAATGTATGTGTTTGAAGTAAGCAAGTTTTTCTCTTTAAGTCTTGAAGCTAAAATTTCCGCAGCCTTTTTTGGCAAATTTAGATCCCTTACAAGATCATTCAACTCGGCCTGGTTAAACTTTTGCGGATCGTTTTGACTTTCAAATACGCTGGGGTCAAAATCGGTGTCTGACTCCTCAAAGTGCATAACAATATTTTCAGGAACATCTTCAACTAATTCTTGAGTTGGCAGACCCTTCAATTTTGGAATGGGGATCTCATTTGAATGTAGCACAGGTCGTATCGCGGTGTCGAAATTTGGGTACTCGATACAATGTTTATTTTTCTTAGTGAAGCCCGAAGTCTTGACAAAGCAAAGGTAGCAATCGGTCTCGTGGTTAGTAGGCTCTCGCCACACCTGATATGGAAAAAAAATTGTAAAGCGTTAACAAAAGCGACGAGAGACTTGTTTTTATGAATTTTATCAAAAGTTATCACCCAAACATTTAACATTTCTATGTGTTTCAACCTTATGCAATATTTGAGATTCTTATAAACATTTTCTGTAAATTTTTGTTTATGTACCTAAGTTACAATTACATTTAGGTAAGTTACAGTATACTAGTGATTAAATTACGTAGTTTTATGAAATCATAAACTTACCATCGGAACTCCAAAAGGTATTTTTGAATCCGAACGCTTCGTCCAATGTCGCAGTCTTTCAATGCATATAGTGCAGGCTTTATGTGGAGCCCACGATTTATCTTGGTCCCCCAGTTTTATGCCAAAATAAGCTAAGTAAGCTCTTTTTACGAAGTCAGTTATATTTGCTCGTTGATGTGGAAGTGTAAAATTTCCACATATATAACAGAAGGAATCAGGGTTGTTTTTGCATTTGAACTTTCTAGTGCTTGATGACATATTGCTTGATTGTTCTGCCAATTTGTAAAGGTATTTAAAGCCCTTAATTCATATAAATTTAAGAAATCTGAAATATAAACACAAAAATTAGTTTAAATAGGTACTTATTATGAAATAGGTACTTACAATCTATGAAATTAAACTAGAAACACGGATGAGTAGGTACAATATAAATTACGTCTAATTAAATCAACTATATTAAATCACGATGACAAAATTACTCACTAAATCATATGCCAATTCAAAATTATGTTAATGCCCAAACTTAATTAACTAACTCAACTGACTGACTGACTGACTGACTGACTGACTGACTGATTGAATTGACTGATTAACTCTGGAAACGAGTCGCTTTTATATATTTTTTGTCCCTCTAGAATACTCTACAGAGAACAGGAACGCTCGAGAAAATTTTAGAATTCTATGATATTTTTAGCTTAATTTACTAATATTAAAATTGGTTAAAAATGACAAAATTAAAAATATTTTTAGGGTGTTACATATAAAAATATACATAATACAACAATACCATAACAATAGGTACAAATACCTAGATAAAAACCTAGTTGCATAATGTGTAACTGCAAAAAGACAGCGAGTATTGAGAAAAAAACCTTTTTATGAATACGACGAAAGAGGAGGGGTGTTGAGCAAAATCAGGACCTGATAGAGCAAAACCGAGTAAAAATTCGTGCTCAGCGCACCCAAATTACCTAGAACTAATTGTCAAATCTAATTCAATAGACAAAAATTTGAAATTTGTTCCCCAGTGTTATCTAATGGACGCCGGCATAGGACCTGAACAGCTTGAAGACATTGCAAATAAACCTGTCATGGAAAAAATAAGCACCATAAAAAGAAGGTATAACAGGAAAAGATCAGATGAAAAGGAGAAGAACTGGGAAGAGCACAAATTCAGCAAAGTATACAAAGAGGTGGTGCTAAACAGAGCATCATAGAGAGGGATAAAACCGTGGAGTTCCTGTAAGAGGGTCACTGAGACCAGAAGATGAACGGCTGGTGGTGGCAGCACAAGACCAGGCGCTACGGACAAACTGGTTCAGAAGAAATTTCGAGGGTAAAAATGAAACTGGGATGTGCAGGCTGTGAGTCACATACTATCTGGATGTGAAATACTCCTACACAAAGGAAACTACACAGACAGACACAATGCAGTCTGTAAGCTAATCCACTTCAAGCTGTGTCAGAAAATGAAATAGGGCTAGAAACAGAAAACTATTAGCATATTCCACAAGGAATAGAAGACACTGATAAAGTGCTGCTCCTATATGATCATGAGATACCAACTGACATCAGAGTATAAGGATGCAGGCCAGACATTGTAGTGAGAGAGAAGACTGGTAACAAATGCCTCTTGGTGGAAGTAGGAGTCCCAGCGGACTGGAATGTGGCTAACTATGAAAAGAAATAGGTCTTAAAATACTAGAGACTCAAACATGAAATAAGGAGAATGTGGAATGTAGAACCTGAGATCATCCCAATAGTGGTGGGAGCGACAGGAGCAGTAAAGAAATCTACAATGCAGTTCCTGGACCAACTGCCAATAAGTATAACATCTGGAGAAATTGTAGGGAAGATACTACGATACAGCACCTCTATCTTACGCCTAGTACTAGGCTGTACCTAAAAATTTCTTAGGATTAAGGTTTAACCCCGAAAGTAAGAAACTATCTCCAACTGGAGTAGGAGGGAAAAACAAAAAGAAAACAAAAACAAATTACTGAGACTATTCATATATTCATTTTTTAGTTTTACTGATGTTTTTGATGTTGCTCCTCTTTCTATGAATCTTGCTACCTTTTAAAACACAGCTTTTTCCTGAATTGTAGGGATTGATGCTTGCTGCCAAAGTTTTAGTAGCTCCTGAGTTATTTTTCTGATGATTGGCTTGTTAGCTGCAATTTTCCTTTCTTTGAGATAGAGAAATTACCGAGCCACTTGTAAATTAGTTGGCAAAAGATTATGAGGCAACTTCTCAGGAGTCCCAAATGTTATAATGTTTGAGACCAGCAAAGACCCTAGGACCAACTCATGGCTAGTCTACCTAACCGTATTTGTAACTGTGTACTGCGCATGTACTGGCGGAGGGGACCTACAATTTTACGTGGGTTCCGAACCACAAAAACCTTAATTTTACTACCTTAAACTATACCTAATCTATCAACATATGCATCTAATCGATTTTTAAACATGTTTATGGACGTGCTACTAATTACTGCTACCGGTAAACTATTCCAGCTATTTACTATTCCATGCGTAAAAAAGGTTTTGGTGACTGCTCTCTCAAACCTCCTACTTGTCAGCTTACACTTGTCAGCTTACAGCGCATAGTTCTACTATACTGTGCTATTTCGAAAAAGCTATCTCTATTTACGTTATCGAACCCATTCGTAATTTTAAAAATCTGGATTAGATGACCCCTTAGCCTCCTAGTCTCGAGTTAGTCAATTTTAACTCCTTAAACCTATCCTCTTACGACTTTGACCTAAGCGACGGAATTATCTTAGTTGCTCATCTTTGAACTCTTTCGATTTTGTCTATATTCTTGCGCATATACAGATTCCAAAATTAAATCGCGTACTCCAAATGGGGTCTAACTAATGACTTATGAAGAGGAACAATAATATCGCGTGATTTTTACTGAAAATTCTTAGCTATAAAACCTAGCACTTTGTTCGCCTTATTGACAGCTGCTGTACTTTGTTTCGCTACTTTTAAATCACCACTGACTATAACTCCTAAATCTTTTTCCTGATCTACGCTTGCCAACTCCTTCCCTGATATATTATACGCAAAACTACCGCTACGCGAACCTATATGTAAAATTTTGCACTTATTGACGTTAAATTTCATTTGCCATGTGACCGACCAATCTACGATTTTATTCAGATCTTCCTGGATTTTACCTCTATCTTCGTCATTTATCGCCCGACCACCCAACTTCGTGTCATCCGCAAATATACAATGTTGCTTAGAATGCCTTGTGCTCACAAATTTTTTCCTTGTTGAATAGCATGGGGAACTTGAAAGCGTAGATACTGCTGCATGGAAAGCTGTTTCAGTTGTGGAGACACGGGTGTGTAGGATGCTGATTCCATCTCTGCTCTTCTATAGGTGAATTATTAACTGAAAAAATAAGAACAAAAACTCAAATAAATTTCAGTGAATTTTAATTGCTTAAGGAAAAACAACAAATATTTACTCAGTTTACTCACGTCAGTCAACTGTACATTGTAACAAGTGTAACTGAATATCTTTTAATCTCATTTCTCATAGCATGCTCACTAGATTCTTATCTCTGGATTCTGCAGCTGGGGGACAACTACTGCAGCTGGTTGCCAGGCGAACTGTGGTGCCTGGGAAGTCAGAAGACACGATGCGTACAAGTATAGAGTACGACCTTGGCAGGAATACTTAAATCTGGGAATGACGCAAAATAATATATTAAAGTTATAAAAATTTATAATTGTTTCATAATGAAATTAATGGGGGGTATTCATATGATGTAATGTTGACGAATGGATGCGAGATGAGAACTCTATTTTCTGTGTTTGTTAAATTGTATTCACGCAAAAATGAGGCGGTTATTCGTTTTTCTCAGCAAAAACTACAGTAACATATCAGCGTGTCATTGTAAATTATCATTTTCACTCCGCCTTAATAAATATATATATATATATATATATATATATATATATATATATATATATACTTACTTTAGGTGAGTTCGAACGACGGTTCAGGATCGACCTAAGGTCGACCCCTCTGCAGCATCCCGCCTCATTTGTGAGATTTGGTGAAGGAGGGAATTGCTCTCTGATCTCCTCCTGCCCTCGTAGCCAGCCACGCATGGCTGGTCAGGGACTTTGCACAGGAATCTGTACAGCTGGTTCTTGAAGTTATTCAGGTCGGTGTGCTGGAGATTCCTCGCTTCTTTTGGAAGGACATTGAAAAGCTTTGGGCCCCCGTATTCTGAGGGTATTTTCCATCCTCTTTTTCATGGCTCCTTGTCCCACCGCAGCTGGGACCGTACAAAATCTGCCTCTTCTCTCATTCCTGTTTGATTATATTTCATTTCTGAGGTTAGGGACAGAGCCCTCAAGTATTTTCCATATGTATATTATTGTGTACCGCTCGCGCCTTCTTTCAAGTGAGTAGAGTTCCAGGGATTGTAGTCGAGACCAGTAGTCTTCACCTTCCATTTCCTCTATCTTAGATGTAAAAGTCCTTGGTGTATATATATATATATATATATATATGTCGGGGGGGGGGGAAGAAAGGATGGCGTTATATTTCTCGGTCCACAAGGACGTTTCACAGGATTTCTCGGTATGTCGCTTCCTCGCACCAACAAGGAAGTTTATACCGTTTAATTAATTTATTCTGACTGCGCCTTACGATGATAACAGTTTATACCTTCGGTTGATGGCGTACTCTCTCTCTCATGGCCCGTTGAGAGAAGGGAATGCTTCTTCTTGGAAGGCTATAAAATGACGCATCACACTTTTGTCCTTCTTTATTTAACACAGAATATTAGAAATGAAATCCTTTACACAACACTTGGTTTAGAGAGAAGTTATTAACGAGCAAATGCTTACATCGAAAAGCTAAGGGGACCAGCCGAAACGGCCCACCCAAGGGCGGAACACTCACACCCACTCGAGGCCGAGGCGAGACTCTCACTCCCTTCTCAAAGCTGAGGCATGACTCCCTCAAGGCGTGTTCATTTCCTCCTTGAGAAAACCCTGTGGTGCCACGTGTTACAGAAGACTATTAAACTTGCAAAATCTTACTCTAATAATTATATTAACAAGAGAATTGGTATAATTGGATATTAGCAAAAGAATTTATACAATTGTAGTTTTACACTTAACTGTTTTATGTGATTTATAATAATTGAAAAGAACATTTACAATTTGGAAATCTCTGTTTAAAATTAGATGTGGCAGAACTGTTTTCGTTAGGCTTAAGAAAAAGGGCGCCAAGCTTTCCACTGGCAATGAGACACTTTATACAAAATTAAGAATGTAACGGAATCATATTTTAATTTAGATGAACAGAATAATATCTTTTAAAGGATTAATATGTTAATTTATACAAACAGAATGATAATCTTTAAATTTTAACATAAATTTATTTTCTCGTGGAAACACTTTTCCACATGGCTCCCCTCCCAGAGTTGGTACTCGGGGGTTAGTTTGAAAAATCCTCTCAAACAAAAGCAGTTGGGTATAGGGTTTTATAAAGGCAAAGATATTATTTAAAGTAGTTGGAGATACGGTTACATAAAGAAAAAAGAAATAGTTAACAAAATACATTTACTGAGTAATTAATCCACTCTACTTATCAGTTAAATTTTACATTAAAATTAATACTTATGTACTAATGAACACTTATAATTAACGGTCACTTGTGTGTCCTTGAGACTTATGCACTAATGAACACTTATAATTAACTGTCACTTGTGTGTCCTTGAGCACTTGGAGTCTGATTTCTTTAGGTCCACTTTTTTACACTGATCTAAGTTCACGTGTGCATACACTTTTAAAATCATACGCGATTGTCTTATCGAACGTTAAGAACAAAATTTTAGAGAAATGGATTTCAATGAGCTATTGGAAAAAAGTACTTAAGTGAAATTGATACGAATTCTGCAAGGTTATATTGTCGTTTTGATAACTTTTTTTTAGAACTTTGGAATTGACTAAACTCTATAACTTGGAAAGTATGAAATTTCAAAGGTTACGTGTGAACACTGCTCAAGTTTCTGGATGTACGCGTTGGTGGCTAATTGCCTCCGACATCAATCATACCACGTCTCGAGCGTCTTTCAATAATTTAGCACGTAATGCATGAATGCACGGGTATAGCCTAAACGGGTATAGGGGGTACGTGTGGTAGCACTTGAACTGGAAATAGGGTAATAAACAATTTGTAAATGGGATAAACCGACGTTATGATTACTGTTCTTCGTTTCGTGTAGTTGGTCCTTTTGCAGTGAAATCAAAGTGGCCGATGGCTCCAGTTTCGATTTCCGAACCTTCTGATTAGAAAGAACAGAATCGAATGAAAGTTGTCCCGTAGAGCGATGCAGAGATGCATCACTCCCTTTGATAGGACGAAAAAGAGTGGCAATTTTCTTTCGAGTTCGTCGAGGTCATAAACCGAGCTTGCATCATGTCCGAGGAACATAGGCGAGTTCTCCGTCACCTCACGTAAATTTACAGTGATTAGGGACTTCATCTGGGACGATCTCGTCAGAGACCGGACTTCATCTGGGACGATCTCGTCAGAGACCGGACTTCATCTGGGACGATCTCGTCAGAGACCGGACTTCATCTGGGACGATCTCGTCAGAGACCGGACTTCATCTGGGACCATCTCGTCACAGACCACTTCCCCCGGAAAAATTTCCCTCATCGAGAACTTCCCTCGTGATGTCTGGGACAGTCTCTTCATAGGGCGCTTCGGTCTTCATCGTGTAAGAAGTGAGTAACCATTTGATTCTTCGCGATATCACCGCGAACGTTATAGTGAACGTAATATCCCTCTAATGCATCCAAGCATTCGTCCACGTATGGGGGTACCACGTTACCTCATTCGTCCACGTAAAAATTGGAACCGTAGGGATATTACTCGTCCGATAATTACATCTATCCATTTTTCTTCGAAAACGACAAAAGAAAAAATGGACTTCCTAACGAGGAAGGCGAAGCGAAACACAAAAAACAACTTATCCCTAATTTAATATCGTATATACAACAGAATTTAAGCGGAAAAACTTAAGCTTGAGATTAGCTATTTTTGGTTTAAACAAACAATAAAATCATCCCAACGAAGGTGAAAAACTTGCCTGTCGATTTCGATACATTACTCAAAATGTACTAATTCATTCTAATTTAAACCCAAAAAAAGCACAAAAACAAACAACTATTTGCGCTCCAACGCAAAATTCCACTTAAAAACAAAATGAAAAGTTCGCGCACCGACGCGAAAAGCAAGAGAAAAAAGGAAAGAAAATCCTTTTTACTATATCTAAATGGCCGAAACGCGCCAATCCGCGCGCGCGTGAAACGAGCCAAAACACAAACGACTATATATACACAAATTAGATAAAATTAATTTCAGAGTCAAAACATGAAACTCAACTCCAAAATTCCGTAAAAAAAATTAAATATTCACTTTAAATTTTTTTTTTTTTCTCAAATTCCATAAATTTACCGGATACTTTGCAGAAATCGTTTTTCGTTACCAACAATGAAATATATAATCCTTATATATTTAAATACCCAATTTCTGCATGCAAAAAAACAAACCTTTAAATTTTTCCTTCTTACCACAACCCAAAAAAAAAAAAATTTGATTCAATTGATTGTAACACCGACAAACAAAAAAAAAATCGTTTTTAACTCAAACGAACAGTGAACAGTTTACAACCAATAAACATACTGCAATTTATTGAAAAAGATCTACAAACTATATATGCATGAGCAGATGCAAACAATATGGCCTTCAATGAAGACAAATTTGAACTAATTAAGTATGGACCAAATAAATACCTGAAAGAACAATTCAACTACAGTGGACCCACAGGAAAAGATATTGCACAAACTGATCATGTCAGGGATCTAGGGATTATATTATCTGAAGATGCAACATTCAACAGGCACATTGACAAAGTAACCTCATCATGCAAACAACTAATAGGATATATACTGAGGACATTCAGAACTAGGGACAGTATGACCATGCTTACCCTGTGGAAATCACTTGTCCTTCCACGCATTGACTACTGCTCTCAATTATGGTTTCCCCACAAACAGAATGAATTGCAAAAAATTGAGGGCCTACAAAGAACCTTTACCTCGTATATTAAACAACCTGATGGGCAACAGGTGAGTAAAAACAAATTAAACTACTGGGATAGGCTTAGAGGCCTCAACCTTTATTCCATAGAGAGAAGGTTTGAGAGATACATCCTAATCTACACCTGGAAAATTCTAGAAGGGCTTTTAGTTGCCCCCAATACTGAACCAATTGTGCCCACCTTAACAAGAACTGGCAGAATGTGTAAAAAATATCACCTCCCACCAAACAGTCTGAGAAGGATTCAAACCCTTCAATATAATAGTATCTCTAGGCAGGGTTCTCGCATGTTTAACTCCTTGCCTCAGTACCTTAGAGATATAAGTGCAGTCCCAGTAGATACTTTTAAAAAACACTTGGACATGTTTTTAGCCAACATACCCGACCAACCCACAGTGTCAGGGTATTCCTCTGCCAGACCAGCCCCCACAAATTCAATAGGGGACCAAATCGTATGGCAGGAGCAAGAGAAAAGAAGGGTGGCGACCCCGTCGTGGCCCCGCCTCAGGAGGCGCTGAGTGGACTTCGTGGGAGCAGCGCACCCTTGAGGCAGAAGCGCTTTAAGGTAAATTAAGGTAAATATACGCAAAACACTGCTGCATGCAAAAATACCCACATATCTTCCATCAACAAAAGAAGAATAATAATGGAAAAACAAATTTCCAACCCAATACGTTATTACTGGGGTACACATTTTTCTTTTTCGTACTTAATTTCCCTTTTTCTTTTCAAACCAATGCGTTAACTGGGATACACTTTTTTTTTTTTTTTTTTCACGTACTTAATTTATTTCTAGATAAAAGTGTTAACCTTACCGCCGAAACGCTTTTATCGAGTTTTCTTTTTATTCCGTCTCGTAAGCACGTTTGTTTTCGTTTTTTTCTTTCCTCTTCAATGCCGAGTATACCGTTGGGCAGAGTTTTGAAGAACGTTTGTTTCCGTTTTCTTCCGTTCTTCTTTAGAGTCAAATGCGTTCGACTCTGCGCGCTTATCCGCGAAGGCGAATCCGTTTCCGCATGAGGGGCTCTCACCGAATCGAACACGCCTGACCCTCGCAGTCTCTCATTCCTCCCTTGAAGAACGCTGCTCGTTGACGATTAACGGTTTTTGAAGTCTTCTTCAATTTCGACGATTCCTCCACTCTTCGTTGTGGGAATTTACGCCAATGCTATGCGTCGCATGGACGTCCAATTTTCTTAATCAATTCCAATGCGGTTCGTCCGTTTTTCGTTGACGATCAGTATTTGAAAATCTTCTTCAAATTTTCGAAAAAAAATTTCTACTCTTCGTTGTAGAAATTTACGCCAATGCTATGCGTCGCATAGACGTCCCAAGAGAAATTTAATTTGTAAAATTCCTCTCCGCGTGCTCATATAATAATTTCTGTTCCGATCTTCTCTAAACAAGTGCTGTCGTCTCTTCTAAACAAGTGTGTTGACGTCCTTGTAGCGGGGTTCTGCCCGAACAAAGGTTTTCAAATCCTGGCTCCTCGTCTTGAAGAAACGTTTCTCGTCCCCTCCCTCCGTCCGTTGAGGGGGGTGGAAATGCTTTCTTCTGATCCTGGCATCGGTCGACAGTGTCGGATAAGATGATAGCCGTTTAGTTATTTTATTCTGACTGCGCCTTACGATGATAACAGTTTATACCTTCGGTTGATGGCGTACTCTCTCTCTCATGGCCCGTTGAGAGAAGGGAATGCTTCTTCTTGGAAGGCTATAAAATGACGCATCACACTTTTGTCCTTCTTTATTTAACACAGAATATTAGAAATGAAATCCTTTACACAACACTTGGTTTAGAGAGAAGTTATTAACGAGCAAATGCTTACATCGAAAAGCTAAGGGGACCAGCCGAAACGGCCCACCCAAGGGCGGAACACTCACACCCACTCGAGGCCGAGGCGAGACTCTCACTCCCGTCTCAAAGCTGAGGCATGACTCCCTCAAGGCGTGTTCATTTCCTCCTTGAGAAAACCCTGTGGTGCCACGTGTTACAGAAGACTATTAAACTTGCAAAATCTTACTCTAATAATTATATTACAAGAGAATTGGTATAATTGGATATTAGCAAAAGAATTTATACAATTGTAGTTTTACACTTAACTGTTTTATGTGATTTATAATAACTGAAAAGAACATTTACAATTTGGAAATCTCTGTTTAAAATTAGATGTGGCAGAACTGTTTTCGTTAGGCTTAAGAAAAAGGGCGCCAAGCTTTCCACTGGCAATGAGACACTTTATACAAAATTAAGAATGTAACGGAATCATATTTTAATTTAGATGAACAGAATAATATCTTTTAAAGGATTAATATGTTAATTTATACAAACAGAATGATAATCTTTAAATTTTAACATAAATTTATTTTCTTGTGGAAACACTTTTCCATATATATATATATATATACAAAGAGAGAGAGAGAGAGAATTAAGGTAAGTAAAAAAAATACGAAAGAGTATACAAAACTCTACCTTTTAACCTTATTGTCTCATAGCTGAATGGATAACACGGCGGCTCCAAAATTTTGTAATTTCTGTTTCAAAGGTTCAAATCCTACGAAGGTAAGGGAAATTTATGTTTTATTTATTTACTGTTAAAACTTGTGAAACTCGTTGTTCTGGACTGACGTAAAATAATTAATTTGCATGTAATTACACTCTCGTAATGAAAATGAACTGAAGTAGAATAAAACTGAAATTCCCCCCAGTAGGTAGCGCCATTCATTCAAAAATATAAACTGTATTTCCAACAAGCCTTGTTTTGTTAAACAGGTAAACAATGAATTTTACTAATGCTACGTTTGCTCGTAGGAAATGTCAATCTAACAAAACCTTAAGTTTCATATTAACAGGCGAACATTTGTAATATAATTGAAGAAGATGGCTTTGTCAGCTGATATATAACCATGTCACCCTACGAATCCACTGGCCCTGGGTTTGAACTTTTGTTGGAGTAAAGTTATTACACATCTTTACCTACTAAGGAAGACACCAGAAAACTACCAGTTATTTTTTGCTACGTATTTAGCAAACCAGCTGAAAAGCAGATTAGTGATTACATTTTACATACGCAGTTATAACGGACAGTTCATATATACTGCGCATATAATAAAGTTTACATAAATACTCTTGATGTGTGTGTGTATATATTAGTGGTGTAGCGGTTAATCGGCATTGGCATCGGCATCAGCAGAATTGGCCATTGTTTGGGCATCAACATCGGTCAAACATAGCCGATTCTCTCACCAATTCTTTGAAATTTTAAAATTTTCATTATCAAGTAAAATCTATATTTAGAGAAAATTGAACAGAAAAAAAAAAAACACTATTTATGATAATTTATACTCGTTTCAAAGTGTAATTATATAAAAATATTTTACATTCACGAATAAGGCAAATCTTAATAAGTTAAGTTATCCATAACTTCTAACTAGCTAATCTGTAAAAATATTATAAATATTGTAATCTCCTACTCTATATTAATAATAATCCTACTGTATATTAAGCTGGACTTTATTATTTTTATATTAAACTGTCTTATAAAACTAAATTATATATCCATTCTTTTATTCAAATTGACCACCAGGGACTTGAAATTTGAATGAAAATTTGTTGTTGTTGTTTACATTGTTGAAGAAAGAAAATACGTTCAACATAAGGAAAAACAATTACTTTAAATATTGGTATTCAATTTATGAAACTAAAATAAAATAATTTATTCATTTTACTGAGTAATAAAAGTTTTTAACATCATTTTAGCAACGGTATATGAGTAACAAATTCTGGCACCATACATTGTGGAGTGAGCTAAGGAAAACATTTAAACAAATTTGAAATTTAAAAATATGAAAATTGAAATTTTTCATATTAGATTAGAAAATATATGAAGGGAATTGATTTTTAAAGATCTGAGCAAAGAATCGGCATCGGTATCAGCAGTTTTTCATGGAATCGGCATCGGCTAAATTTTGGAATCGTGCATCACTAATATACAGGGTGGTGCAAACGTCGCGCATCATGGGAATTTTCAGTGTTGACTATAATATATATATTTTTTTTTCGGTAGGGGATGGCTGCGAAATTAACAATAGACGACAGGATGAACTTGGTTTTAATGTATGGAATACCAGGTACAACAAATCGATGAATCGGTACAGAATTTAAATTCTGTATTCATTCATCGATTTGTTGTACCTGGTATTCCATACATTAAAACCAAGCTCACCCTCTCGTCTATTGTTAATTTCGCAGCCATCCCCTACCTAAAAGAAAAAAATAATATATTATAATCATCACTGAAAATTCCTATGATGCGCGACTTTTCGGCCACCCTGTATATATATATATATATATATATATATATATATATATATATATATATATATATATACAGTAGATATATTCATTTTACAAGCACAAAAAATTTTCCTTCGCTAATCTTAAAAGTGAATAATTTTTGGCGAAAAGAGATTCAGTGCTTAAATAACACTAAAGATATTTATGAAGTATAAAGGAAACCATTTCATTTAAGTCTTCCTACAACAAACATATAAAGAGTTGCTATAAAGGCTTAGCTATAAAATGAGCTTATTTACATTTAATAAACCGTTTTTAAAATGAAAATATTTTTATGAGGAGAACTTAAAAAGCAGAATTTCTCTCATGTAAATTCAATGCAGTTGATCCTAATCAAAATGTTTTCATTGACCGACACTTTTAATATATTGAAATTATGATCTGAAGAATCTAAGGTTACGGCAGACAAAATATTCGTTTTACAAACACAAAATAGAAATGAAACGAAGAAAAATAAAATAAAAATAACAAAATGCGGAGATGAAAAGATGTGATTTCGGATAAAGAGAGAAAAATTATAAGCAAATAAAGAGAAGTAATTATATATATATATATATATATGTTGTTTCTCAGGGGACCATTCTGAGTTGTAGCATAATATATATACATATATATATATATATATACTGTACTAAATGGAGAGAGAGAGAGAGAGAAATCGTGACGCGCCATCTTGAACAGATCACGCGCGAACGGGAAACGGCCAGTTGAAAGAATCCGAGTACTTGTAATGTGCATCCCAAGCAAGTCCTGCGGGTCTTCTCTTATAGAAGGAGGTGGTGGGGGAGAAGTGGGGTGGTAGAAAGGGTTAAGTGAAACAGGGATCAGAAGAACCTCAAAGGTTTAAAGGTTATTGGCTTCAAAGGGGTTGATGGGAATCAGGGGTCAGGATATTATGGGAGAATGGGGAGGTATTTCGGGCCTTCCTAACCTAAATTTCTGACTCAATGAATGGCGTGGTATTTCATCTCGGACGAAGAATGAGAATGGTGGAACTCATTTCTATCGTCTTCAGAAAATTAAAAATATAAACTAAAATTGGTCAGAGATTATAAACACAAATGTCGCCTTCTTTCACTGTTGATTACAATGACACGTCAAAACTAAAAGAAGAATAACATTTTCCCGACTTGCATGTTTCAGTTCACACGTTTCGAGACTACTGGAATGAAATTGAAAAAGAAAATTGATTATACCTTAAACAATATGAAATCAGTCAAATTACTGCAATTATTTGAACAACTACACATTAAAATGTAATTAATAAATGGTTACTGAAGGTTTAACTTCATATACTAATATATACATATACAGTATATATATACTGTATATATATAT